>VMRN01000321.1:4178-18732 GCA_010277015.1 Poeciliopsis turrubarensis
CATGTGAAATAATCTGCAGATCGGCCGGGATCAGGAGGAGCAGGAGGAAACATGGAGGGTTTATCTGGAAGTGAAAGAACTTTAAATCTGTCCTGTTTTCCAGATTATGCCTTAATGATGAGTAATTATCTTTGTGTTTGCTAATCATTGTTGTTTTGTGTTCAATCATTAAATACATATCAGGGGATTAATAGTCAGATTTCAAGCTTCACAATTTAAGAAAACTACAGAATTGTGATGTTATTGTCATAAATCATAAAGATGGTATAGATTATTAAAACAGACACTTCTCTGCTCTTTACTGTTGCATTACATCCTCTGAAGCTCATCCCTGCAGCATCTCACCTCTGCTGGACACATTAAGGAAACTTAATGTGTCTTCTCTTCTGTACAGAAGAGATAAAACTAAATCATTTTCTATACCAGAAAATATAACTGGTCTTTTGCACCATGTTAAAACTTTCACTTACAGTTTTATGTCATTGATGAAGTAAACGTAGCCTGAACATCGTCTTCCTTTGCAGTTCTGCACGATTCTCATCTACATTCACTGCTCTGTCTGCCATTTCTCCCATTAAGCTCAATTTCTCAGGATGAATTTCAACCAGGCCAATCAATGAATCATCAGTGACTTGTGAATGTTTAAGACATTTTATTGTTGACAAATATGTTGAGGCTGTAATACCACAACCTGCATGCAGTTTCCAGTTAGCTTGTTAGCATAGCTTCCAGTGGTGCATAACTTATGTCCTATAGAAAACATTAGCAATTGGGTCAAATTTAAAACTTTAACTGAGCCCACACCCCCAGGAAGTCGATTCTCAAGAGCTGATCAAACAATTGACCCCATCAATCATCATCCATCCATCCATAATCATTTATTTCAACATCCTTTCATATGCAGTAGTAAAACAGTTAATGATGGTAATTTAGTTTTTTTCTGTTGTCATTGACAACAGATTGATCTGTTTATCATCAGGTCTGCTGCTGCCTTTGATTCTGTTTGTTTCAGCTCCTCAGCGTAATGAGATGTATCTAAAGGAGCCATTAGCACCAGAACAAACAGGGCGTGCCACATGTGAGCATTAAATCATCGAATGAAAGGTTTTCATAATTAGCTTCACATCAGAGCCACTGAAACATTTCTGCAGCAGCGATATAAATATTGTAGGGACCGGGCCACAGAGCGCAGCCATCAGTTTTTAAGACGTTTCAGGAAAAAGAAGCTTAGCCTGCAGTCTGTTTCTGCATTAGTCAGCGCTACAGCGGCTGCCGCTGCCAACAGGCCGGATAATGCAGACGCACACAAACGCTCCAGTCACAGCGCTGGGGAGAAGCAGGACCGAACAGGAGAACATTCCCTCTGACAGGCGGCCGATGAATCACCGGGTCCGAGGATCAGAGGAAACTGTTTATTTTAGAGAAATGATTTTACCCAGAAACATCAGCGCTGCTCAGACTGTCTACACTCAACACATTAATCAGTGATGCCATGCAGGCTGCGCCGACGATTTGAATATTCTTTCCATCAGCAGAAAAATGAAGAGGCTCAATATTTCAGCTGAAACTCATCAGAGAGAAGATGGAGTCCAACTCATTCTGCTTCCACAAGCAGGCTTGTTTTAATTAACTCAAACCTGATTGGCTCATCTTCTCTATTTCAATTAGATTTTTTTCATTAATGTGAAGAACAAATTCAGTCTGAAGTATAAAACTTGAACTGCAGGTGTTTCACCAGATTATTTCAATGCAAATCAGTTCATTAGTAACACTTTTGTGCTAAATTATTCCACTGTCGTCACTGTAAAATGTTAAAAGTTTGGAGTTAATTATTTACAGTGGCTCGATTAGATGTCAGGACAAACAAATAATGGTGAAAAAAAACAGGACAGGAAACATAATTTCTCCATTGTTTCTCCATCTGTCATCATCTGCAATAACTTCATCAATTCTGCATTTTTTTTGGGTAGAATGAAGCAATAAATTTTAAAATAAGCTTGAAATTGTTGTGGGTTTTTCCCATTTTCTGATGAAATATGTACATATACTAACTCAGACATAACCAGACTCCAAATTAGAAAACATGGTTCATCATTGAGTGTTTCAGCAGGTTAATGATCCAGAACATTTGACCAAATCAACACAGTAATGCTTCATCAGACACCAAATCAACCGTCATCCGTGTCCGACTCAGTTCTGAGCGAAATAATGATGAAAACCTCTGGAGGTGAGGAGATGGAGAGGAAACAAACTGGATCATCTGGAGAGGATCAGTCAGACTAACTGATGCTACAAGCAGTTATCTCAAATGTTGAATTTTAATCATATTTCAGGTTGAAGCAATGAAAGATGAATTCATTTGGAGGTTTCTAACCGTCTGTCTCTGGCTGCTGGTAGGAGGAGTGGCTGAAACGTCGACTGAACGCTGCAGCAGCAATGAATGGAAAAACAAAGTCTATTGTTCTAATTCCCTCCTGCTTTACTGCAACTCAACAATAGATTTTCCAGAGGCAAATTGTTAGTAATTAAGTGGGACTGAAGTGATACGCATGCAGTTCAGTAGTAATTATAAAACTGCTAAATTAGACTGTTGCTCTGTAAGCCTATTTAGATTAGAGCGCCGCAATTAAACTGGCAAAGGGCTATAATTACTAACAACGCTCACAGCGTGCAGAACCACTGTCCTTCCAGTCCTAACAGTTACTTATCAGAACAGCTGTGGACGGGTTGAATAAAAAGAAAAAACACCAATGCTTTAAAAATGACATTTTTAACACCAATACCTGCCTTTATATTTTAAATCTCTTCCTAAACTGCATGGAAACAACAAATGTCAAGTTTTGCTTCTGATGTTAAAGAAGTTCTATGCATTTTTCTGCTGGTATTCATAAAATAATAATAGACATTAGATAGATATATTCAGTATAATTCAGTTAAGTTGCATAATAAACTGGAATACATTTAATAAAAAGCAAAACCTGGAGACTACAACTAATGTGCTGAATGAGTAAAATGAATCTAAAATCCTGTTTGTTTGCTGCAGAACTGGAGGATGCTGCCATCCAGTGGTTACTTTGCAGAACAGCATTACTGTAGCAGTCATCTCTTATTCTGTGTGTTGATCTGTGTTTGTTTGCTTTCACTGAATCCAAAAAGCTCTGAGAATAAGAATTAGACACAATACAATGTAAAGAAATGATCAAATCAACCACTGCATTTTCAAGAACAATCAGAAAAGTTCCAGAAATCCAGAAAAAATCAAATATTCTCTTATTTTAAAAGCCAGTCTTAATTTTAGCTGAAAAAAATTATATTACAGGAATTACAACTTTTTTTGCAAAAAGAATGGTGGAAGACGTCTGAGATCAACTCATTATTTTATTCCACTCAGCAGCACAGTGAATCCAGTTGTTTTCCAGTTCAGCAGGGACTGTAGAAGCAGAGAAGCAGTAAGCCTTGAGAACTTACAACTGTTTCCAGATTATGCAATGGAGGAAGAGCTTTAACAAGGAATTGCTTTAATGATTTCCTGAGAAACATATTGTCTGGTTCAAAAGGTGGGGTGTGGGCGTTTACACCCGCTGAACAACATTCTGATTATTCCTGAAACTTGTTTTACTTTCACCCACAGCAAAAGCATATTATCCAAAGAACTAATACTGCTGTTCTTCAGTTGGTGAGAACAAAAGATGAACACTTTCAGTAAAAAAAGGCAGAAAGATGAAGTTGAACCGTGTTAAAACTGAATGAACGGCTGATTCATTCTGTGTCTGAGTTCAGACAAACAAGATTTAACAATTATTCTTAGATCTGGCTGATGACTGCCATCTCAGCCTACACGCACATGCACCTTGGAGAAAAGACCCACGACAGAAAGATGCAAACTGCAGCTCAACTAAACAACCTGCCTGTGCATATATTTATTGAATTGCTGATTTCTTTATCCCAGAGTTCAGTGTGGATGATCAGTGACTCTACTCGCAGTTTCTCACCACATCTCTAAAGCTGAGTCCAGCCATTTCCCAGACGAAGATAAGTCACGACTATGAGTGGTTGGGTATTGATCATTTCATTTTTTACTTACTTCTTGCCTTCTATTTTCTGTGTATTTTAGTTCATCCTCCAGCTAAGTAGATTTTCTTCCCTCTGTTTATCACTTCATGTCCTGTTTTCTTGCTCAAGTCCTTAAAGTTTTTTCTGTTTCTGCTGGGAGAGGCTCTGGTCACTGGTGGGAAACTGGAGGCTGAAACGCAACAAAAAGACTTAATTAAAGAATGGCTCCAAGTAAACCGAGTCTCAGAAGCACTTTCACGTTCACTGGAGACTCCTAGTGTGGTAGAGCACACCGCTCTAAATGAAACAAGTTCACTACACATTTAGACAAATTGCTGCTCTAAATGTACATGACGCCTTTCAAAATCGCCTCAGTAGCTTTAAAATCATTTCCCTCATGCTGTGCAAGAAGCTGATATTCCAGAACAGAACAAGTTACCAGTAATTGGGGTGGGAACACTTGTACAAGTCATTGAGGGAGCAAACCAAAATCTCCGTTAACTTGTTTTTCCTGTCCTGTATTTGCTTTCAGTTTTGGGATGTTGTATAAAATCCCAGCGCCGACACCGTCTCCACACCTTCTCTCATCGGCTGCCAGGTAAGGCGATCTTCAGTAACTGAATTCAATTGAGTTGTGATGCTGTATGTAGTGTTTTCTTTACTGTTCTCAATTATTTATTAAGTTACAAAAAAGGCGACATTTACAGTTCATCATAGTATTCATAGCCCTCACTGATTGGAACTGAAAATTTAGTTTCATTCAACCAAACGTTTGTCTGAAAAGAAATGAAAGGAATCGCTCAGAAAATAGTATTTTTGGTGCTGTTTTGTTGAGCTGATCAACATCAGTGCTACTATGTGACGTTACACTGGTTGAGTCAGATACCAGCCCATCAAATATGGTGCAAACTGCTAGTCCTCTCTAGCTCTACCAGAAGCGGAGAAAACTCTTAGTTATGACACACGAATTTGAGCTAAATGTCCAAAAATTAATCAGATGGACTGAAGATCTGCTGATGTGAAAAATTAGCTGGCATTGCAGGTCTAACTAGCTCGGTAGCTTTGAACTGCTCTGAGAATCTCTTTTCACATCCAACAACCTCACAGTACTCTGACGTCTTTCTGCAACAAGTAAGGAGAACATTACTGGTTATAACTTCACAGAACATCACTGTAAAAAACCCCAAACTAACCCTGTAGGGTCAGTGACGTAAATTTGTTAAAATTCCTGTAAGAGAGGCAGATGAATGACAAACATAAAAACAGCACACCTCTCCGATTTTAACCATCATGTCCAGAAAACACATTTGAATTTATTGAAATTTAAATACATGGCAAAACTTGTTTTTCTTTCCATTTCAGGTTGAAAATAAACACAGGCATTGTTGCAGTCTCAGAAGCTTCTTTCACCAGATGTTAGGTAAGTTTCAGACAAATAAAGGAGGACTTGAAACTGTTTTTCCCATAATTATGCATTATTAGACAGCAATAACAGTAAATATAAAGAAAATGACTGATTGTTTTCCGGAGAGCTTAACTGATAGGTGAAGGTAAATGTAAAGTGTTTCTGGGTGTGCATGTTCAGGCCATAATTGATCCTTTTTCACTTCAAGAATAAATATATTAAAGTAGTCAGGTAGTCAGATCTGTTTTAACTAAAGGTTCCTTATTTCCTTTAGGTCTTACATAAAGGAAGGACGCAGACCACATCCACAATGAATCAACAACTTCCTCAAGGTAAATGTATGCTTTTATCAGATGTGAAAGTATCCTGCATTCATAAAGTAAGATTGCTTTTAAAACAATCATGTGGCTCATACAATACACATATTTCTTACTGACCATCTTGCATGAGCAGAGAACAGCTCTCACCTTGGAATAGGTCCATGACTGCTTACAATAGATTAAAACAAACATTTAAATTTGTTACAAACATACATATTGTAGTTTTTGATGAAAATGGTTGCAGAGTGGAAAGAAAAGCTCTCTTTCTTTGTTGCCATAGCAGAACTTCAAAAAAATGCTCCCACGTCTGTCTTTTGTCTTTGCAACTTCTATCGATGATTCAAAAGATGCAGTCCTTCTAGCCATACCACATCCTTCAGCTATTTCAGGTGTCCCTAGATTGAGCAGAGTCCTAAAAGGCTCCCACCAGTTTCTCTGGTTGCTGCCACCACCCTCAGCTCTTGGAAGACATATCTGCAGTGGAGTCTCAACATTTCTCATTCAGTTTCTTCCCTGTTGTCACTGGAAAATGACAGAATATCTCCCATTGAGTTTGTCATATCCCAGATAGTATATTGCAGTGCATTCTCAGTTCTCTATTCTAATGAGTTTCACAGGTCTGTCCAGTAGTCTACCATGCCACCAGATCCAATTTACTATCAAATGGTAGTAAATTGGCCATCCAAGTGTTGGATGGCCAACACTTTTTCTTTGTCAGAAGGTAACTTCACTTTGGAGCGGACAGAAGTCGTGTGTGGGATACATCAAGGTTCAATACAAGGGCCCCTCTTTTTGTAAATATCTACATCCTCATTTATTTCATTCTGTCGGTACAGACACTTTGAGAGATCTCTTGAGTCCCATGATGAACAGAATGACAAAACTGTACGACGGTTGACACACCCAATACTCACAAGGAACATCGGGTCGTTCTATGGGAGGTGGTGCTGATGGATAGCAGCTGGTCCCAGGAGTAAACAGTGGCATTGGTCACTCACGCAGTCTCCAAGATACACGCCAGAAAACAGACACCAAAACCAAAATTCTCCAGAAAAACAAAAGAGCAGGAGGACACAGAAACACACAACACATTTAAAGAGATTTAAAAACTAGAAAAACTCAGAATTAGTGTAGAGCTGCTGAAACATTGTCATAGTGCCAGGGATCGTTAATTGGTCACTATGTTATGTTTTTAATATGTAAAACACTTAACACAGGACTTTTCAGCCTTGTTACTGAAATGTATTTCACAAATAAACTTGACTTAATCCCACAGCTCTGATGGCATTTTTACAAAAATTTACGTCAGACTTTGACCCAAGTTACCATAATAAAAAAAAAACACTTATGGCCCCAACAGCAATTGAAAGAGATACGTCTTTGGCAGTATAGCACTTAGCAAAGAAATCTAGAAACAAAATGCTGCACAGATAGACGGGGAGCCAGCTCCTCCCAAACACAACCCTGTACGACACTCCATCACTGCCTACATGGGCACTGAACGCTCCAAAGAAGTTAACATTTTTAAATGGGATTCCTTCCAAGATACCAACTACCAACATGACAAAAATCCATGTAATCTGTGCTGCTGTTTCTTATATAAGGAGGAACAGGGAGAATCTTTCCTCTGACAAAAAGCCACAGAGAGGATATCCTATTCCTCATTGGGGAGAAAAAAAACATTTTAGTTATTTCATTGTTTAAGAAACTACAGCTTTCAGAGTTATATATCTATGATGTACATTTATTTTAAAAAATTAAGTTTCTAAACATTTTCTTCTCTTGGTCATTTGCAGACTTGTTCGACACTCTTTCAAGACTTGGACTGAACAAATTTTATCCCAGCAAACTTACTCTTCGTTGTCTGTTAGAAATCAACAAAGACAACATAAACACAAATCCTGCTTCATCTCTGAAGGAAATTCCATGGTATTTTCTCAGAAACCTCTTACAGATCAATGCTGAATGTAGAAGTTGTGTGCAACTACCAGGCAATGATGAGAAAAATGATGATCTCTTTAGCCTGGACCTTTATTCTGAAGAAGACACTCACAGTGGTGTTAATGCTCTCGACCTGATAGTAGCACTTTTCCTTTGTGCTGACAGTTTCTTGCAACAAGAAATGGCTCTCAGGATGTCAATGTGTCAGTTTTCTGTGCCACTGTTGTTGCCTCAGAGCAACAATAGTCAGTGCAGCCTGATGCTTTGGGCTCTAAGAGGCATTGTTAAGGAGTGGCGTCCTCATGCATTGTCTGAATCAAAAGGTTTTGTTGAAGACACAATTGTTGAGGCAAATATTCCTTTATATTCCTTTGTTCGTCTGAAGAACAGCAGTTTATCAAAGTCCCAGATAATGAATCTTGTTCTAAGCCGTGGGCAGCAGAGTCACAACATCTTCATACATAAAGACATGGAGGACAGGGCTATCAAAAAGGAAATAGCAAATGGACTTGTAGAGGTTTTCTGGTACCTTCCCTGTGGAAGAGAAAATATGGACATTTTTCCAGAACCAGTCGCATTTGCTAATCTGAGAGGAGACGTTAGTAAATCACTTGCACAGTTGAGTTTTCTCGTTCAAGTTTCAACGGCTATCTTTGTGTTCCTGGACAAGGTTGAAGAAAAAGAGCAGGAAATGCTGAATTCTTTCAAGGACTTCAGGAGAAATTTCTTTTTGGTTGTTAATCGCAAAGAGAGCGGTGAAAAGGAAGACATGATGTCTGTCAAGAGAACATTAGAAAAACTAGATTTTCCAAAGAACAACGTCATCATAAAAGACAAAGCAGTAAATGGAACATACTTCTCAAAAAAACTTTGTGCTACCATAAAGACTTCACTGGAAAGTGAAATCACTAACAAAATGACAACAGAGCTGATGTATGAAAAAGCAACAGAACTTGGTCTGTCTGTGGATGAAAGTAAAAGTGATGAAGAAAAGAAGGCAGCTGAAGAGATTGTGAAAGAAATTGGAGAACAAAGCATTCCCAAATACAAGAAGCTGCACCTTCCTTTGCAGGGAGGAAACTGGAAAAAATTATCCAAGTTAGAAATAAAACTCTGCAGATTAAATGACTACAGTGATTTAGGAACTGAAGAGTACAAATCTCAGCTACAGGAGGAGAAAAACCAAATCAAAGAGGAGCAGGCAAGACACAACATTTCCAAAGGAATGAAAAGTTTCATTGATAAACTTTTCACAAGTGACAAGGAGAAAAGAGATTTCTTCTTGAAATGGATGAAACTTAAGCTTGATGCACACTCTCGAGAAAAACTCTTACAACGGCGAAACCAGTTCAAAGAGCAATGCAAGACAAAAGATGCAGAACTCATTAAAGAGTTGGATCAAGCTCTGCTGGAAAGCTCTTTAGGAATCGAGCATTTCATGAGAGAGATGGGACTGATCTATGAGTTTTCACAAGAAACCACAGAGGAAATCTCTCGTCTCCCTCAACTGGCTGCTGAAATGGTCATGGATGGACATCCTTTAGAGCTTTTAGATGGAGATGCTTCCAACATCCCAGAAAAGTGGGTGTCTGCTGTCCTTAACGAGGTCCATAAGAAAGTTGGAAACAGGAGCAGATTGTTGGTTCTGACAGTTCTGGGTGTTCAAAGTTCTGGGAAGTCGACGCTCCTCAACACCATGTTTGGTGTCCAGTTTCCAGTCAGCAGTGGCAGATGTACAAGAGGCGCTTACATGATCTTCCTCAGAGTTCAAGAGGATTTGAAAAATGAACTGAATTATGATTTCATAGTTCTCATCGATACGGAAGGTCTAAAGTCTGCTGATTTGGCTCAACTTGAGGACAGTTATGAACATGACAACCAGTTGGCAACCTTCGTCATTGGTTTAAGTGACATCGCCATTATCAATACAGCAATGGAAAATGTAACTGAAATGAAAGATATTCTGCAAATTGCAGCTCATGCATTCTTGAGAATGACCCACATTGGAAAGAAGCCTGCATGTCACTTTGTTCACCAAAATGTTGCTGGAGTTTCAGCCCATTCCAAATGCATTGCTGAGAGAAAACGTCTTTTGGACCAGCTCAATGAAATGACTCAGATTGCATCTGAAATGGAAAAACAACCAACTATTAAACAGTTCACTGATGACATGGAAAAAAACAACTGGAACATTCCAGGTCTCTGGCATGGCACTCCACCAATGGCTCCAGTAAACACTGGTTACAGCGAAGCTGTGGCTGAGTTCAAGAAATATCTTTTAGAGACACTAAAGGGCAACAAAATCAGTGAACCCACTCAGATACCAGAGTTTCTAGAATGGATAACAAGTCTCTGGAGGACCGTTAAGTATGAAAACTTCATCTTCAGTTTCAGAAACACCCTTGTGGCTCACGCTTATGACAACCTGTGTAAAGCCTTCAATCAATGGGAATGGGAGTTCAGAAAAGAGTTTTACTCCTGGCAGCAACAAACAGAGGTGGAAATTTTAAATATGGACAATGATTCTGAAGTGGAAAATTGGAATAAACTGGTCTCAGAAAAGAAGAAAGAACTTTCTACAAAAATACAAAGTGAGCAAATGAAAATGAAGGAAAAACTCAATGAGTACTACAAGAGGAAGGACAGACGTGTAAACCTGATAGAGAAGTACAAAGTCGACTTTCTAAACAGCACCAGAAGCCTTGCCAGTGAAATCGAGCCATCAGTAAGAACTAAACTGGATCGTGTTCTTGAACTGAAAGTAAGCCAAAAGAAAGTTCAAGAAATACAGAGGAAATACAGAGTTTTGATTGAACAGAACGTCATGAGGCTCCTGTGTGACTGCAAAATGTCAAACTTGTCTGAAGACCAGTTGACTGAAGAGTTTGAGAAGATGTGGTCTGAATCTACAGCCAACGTGTCTGGCTTAGAAGAACGAGACATTACTGGATGCGTCCTCAAGCAGTTGAGAAAAAATTTCTCTAATCGAAATGTAAACCAGGAATTACAGAACACCGACCTAAAACAAGTAGGACGGAGTCCTTTCAAAGTCACAGAGGAGCATGTAGACAGATTCAAGGCTAAATTTGTCGACATGAATAATTTGCAGATCTTCACAAATAATTTTATTGACTTGTGTACAAAATACCTTTCTGACAAAGTAGAAACACCTGAAGATTATCATGACTCTTTCATGAAAGACCTACTGGAAAAAGTTGACAAAAACTTTGAACAAAAGTACCAGGAATATGAAACAAATACAAAGTATGAAATTGACTTGAAGCTTCACATCTGTGGCATCGCTTCAAGAGAATTCCTGAAAATGCACCAAAAGTTTCTGTCCAACCTGAATCCCCAAACACAGCTGGAGAAGTTCAAGCCTGGGTACTTGTCAGACTTTATTGACTTGTACAAAGAAAGAGATGCCTGTCAACGTAAAGCCAATGACTACATTCAGCTTTGTATCAAACCACCAGTGGAAGATTTCATCAACAGATCTCTGGGAGTCGACATTGTGGATGAGATCTTAACGAGCCATCATTCTGCAGAGTACAGCTCTCGCTCATTTTTCCAGTACAGCATTCAGAAAGAGCTGCTGGAAAAGGATGACTTTGAATGTTTTGTAAAGTACATCAGTAAATATGAAATATATGTTAAAAACTGGATATTTCAGCACATCCAACAACAAATGACGCATGAGAACACATTGTCCAAACTGAAGAGCAACAAACTTCAGGTCATAATTAAAAAAGTCACTGCTGCAATAGAAGTGGCATCAAGACAGCCAGATGGCGCTACCCTGCCAAACAACAATGAAAGCATAGAAAGGTTCGTCCATGGAATGCGAGAAAATCTGAACAAAGACCTCACAATTTCAGTAGAAGCTGAAAAAACGATCCTCTTTCAAATCCAAAGCACATCTCACTCATTTATCAACAGTGTCAAAATGGCATTGGAGAACCTGACAACTGAGCTTCAGGAACTATTTCTGAAATCTGAAGACATCAATGAAACTGTGAAGAAATTGACAATTAAGCCACAGGATGAACTTTTCAAGCGAGTTTTTGGATGTGGGAAACAGTGTCCATTCTGTAAGACTCCATGTGAGGCTGGAGGCAAAGAACATAAGCTGCACAGTGCAGCTATACATCGACCACAGGGTCTTGGTCGGTACAGCTACAGTGAAACCAAGGAACTTGTTGAAAGACTGTGCACAACAGATGTCCAAAGTGACTCTTCATTCTGCAATTCGGACACTAAAGGACAGTTTCAATCATTCAAAGAGTACACAACGTATTATCCAGACTGGCAGATTTCACCAGACCCCACCATTGAGGCTTCAGACTACTGGAAGTACATCCTGGTGAAATATAATGATCAGTTTGCTGAAGAATATGAAGCCAAACCAGCAGATGTTCCAGATGCCTGGAAGAAACTCACAAAGGAAGACGCTCAGAAAGGATTAAAAGACGCTTTCAATATAAAGTCAGAGCACTTTTAAAAAAGTTGCGTCTTTCTTTTCAGTGGAAATGTGAGCTTAGAAGACAAACTACAAAGGAGAACAAAATCAGAAAGACATAAAATGAAGTACAAATACTTTTTACAAGATCAAAATTAAACTTTTTTGTCCGCTTTTAGCAGTTGTTCAACAATAGTTAACATTGTAGAATAAAAGTAACATGTGCAGCCAGGGCCGGCCCACGGCCGGAGCAAACTATGCGGCCGCTTAGTGCCCCGGGGCCGCTAGGGGCCCCCTAAGTAGAACAGATTTTTTTTTGTGTGATAAAATCTGTCATTATATCAACAAAAATATTATAAATTTATTATAAAGTTGTGATTTTTTTTCTTACAATATTTGATCCTGTTTATGGAAATCTTTCTTATATGGGCAAAAAGAAAACTTAAAACATAAATTGCTCTTGAGGGCCCCTGGTGGCCGTGGTAGGTACTGCACTGCACGGTACTCTGAGCTGCTGTGCAGATCACATCCAAACCTCCAAATCACCGGTGGAAATAAGTTAGCAAAACAACTTTTCAAAAAAAGTATTTATCCATCAGAGAGAGAGAAAAGAAAGGGGAATAATATAAAAAGCCCAGATAAAAGGTTTGTTTTCATGCGTCTTGGGAATGTAATGTAATGTTTATCAGAAAGATTTGCAGAGCTGCTAATAGAAACTTAGCTTGACAGCAACTTTGTAAGGTCCAGTTCAATAGCCAAACATGCCAAAATGTTTGTGTTTGTGTGCAACTGAGTTTTAACTTTAAATGCGTTGATTCTTGTGCCTGTATATTACCGAGGTATTTTAGTTGTTGTTATTTACAGGGCATAAAGTAAATATTTTTGTTTACAGTGTTTTCTAACATCATTCATTCCATGTATTTCTGATATGACTGTGTGTTGATGAGCAGTAGCCCTTGCAAATATATGTCAAAAGAAAACATTTTTATCAGGTTTCTTTAAAGCTGATGTTAATTTTGTCACCAGAATAAAAGTAATGGGGAAAACAGAAATGTGCCCTCATGTTTTTTTTATTTTAATATTTTATATTTATTGTTCATTTGAGGAGTTTTATTCATTAAAAAACCTAAATATTGATTTTGCAAATTGCTAATTTTGTATATTGGCATTTAACAAAGATATTTTTAGAGTAATAATTTTCTCCTTTACTTTTAATACTATTCTTTATTATTTATCTTTCTGCTGTTAAAAAATAATGCAATGAGAAATGTGAGTGGGAAAATGTGAAAGCATTGTTGTTTAAGTATTTGTATTTGTGATGTTAGTTTTAGAAATTTTTTATTGGAAATATTCTCAGTGTGGTAGAGAAGAAATCAATAATATGACTTGTTTTATGTTTATTCTAAAAGTCTACAATGTATTTTTTTGTTTAAACTTTAATAAATATTTCTTTCAAATTTACAGGAAATGTCAAATGGCCTGGATAATAACCCTCAATAACACTTTGAGTTATTCTTGAAAATGAGAATTTTGAACATCTTCAGAATTTTTTTCTAGTTTATATTTTTTTAATTTATTTTATACTTTGTTTTATACATTTTGTGACTTTATTACACAGTAGTAAAACACGATTTTGCATATTCCCTGTTCTCACTGCTTTTAACACTCATTTTAATCATTTAGAGTGCAAAAGAAATGTTTTTCATTATATTTACCAATAGAGGGCAATGTTGTACATTATTCATTTTTTAACATCACAGCATCACTTGCTGTTGTGTAAACAGCAAGTGAAATAAAACTGAAAATTGTGTTATCTGAGTAACGTTTTAAAATTATTTCTCTGTTTAATGTGTGAACATGTTTCCTCCTCATTCCTGCAGAGAAACATGTATTCTGGCTCCACTAATATTTATACAACAGATAAAAATACTGACTGAATGCTACAAATAAATGACACCATATTGAACAAAAAATTTGCAGCAAAGTTTAAACCTGTCTACTTACTGGCCACCTGTTATGGTTTTTCCAGAAAGTGCTTGATAACAGCATCTAAACTGAGCTTTAGGTCCGTCTTGAGCAGTTTGCCACATTGTATAGCTCAATGAAAGCCTCCTCGGATGGCCTCTCTACTACCCGCCAGGAATCTTGGGCCCCAGGACAAAAAATTAAACTGGGCAACTACTGTTACAGTTTCTTGAGTCTATCTGACCCATCAAAACGTCACAAATTTAAAGGCTTGCAACTGCCTTGCTTTCTTTGGTTCAATATTTACTGCAAGTGAATTTTACATGCGACTGTCCAGGAGAGGGCAGGTCAGGAGGAACATGGCACCAGCCAGCTAGCTAACCAGCCAGCTAGCTAACCAGCCAGCTAGCT
>VMRN01000321.1:18742-35828 GCA_010277015.1 Poeciliopsis turrubarensis
CAGCCAGCTAGCTAACCAGCCAGCTAGCTAACCAGCCAGCTAGCTAAAGATATAATTTCTGCTTTCACACTAAAAAAAATATCAAACGAAAGTTAACCTCACAAAAACACATAAAATACAAATATTTACCGCTAACTAAAGTCACAGTAGTGAAGCACCTGATAATGAAATGATGTTTGTTTCTGTCATCAAACGGCCACAGGAACGTGACCTCCGAGGAAGAGGAGGAGCTTCTGTCTTTACCTGCTTCGGACGGCAGGTGGCGGTGTTCAGGAAAACTATCAAAGGTTCTGGAACTGAACCGAGTTAACAGCAGAGGAAGAAACACCAGACACGATCAATACAAGAAAAAAAAGAGGAAAGATCAACCAATAACGCAAGTTTCTAAATTGAAGTACTGAAAAAAGCGAGGAAATAAATGTTAAGGTGCTTAAATTATCAAGACCTAAATCATAAACAATAATGGAAAGGTTAAAATATGTTTTAAATAGACAGGAACATATAATCATGAAATATATGAAAAAGAAGAAAAATGGATTTGTTTTATGCTTGGTGCATAAACCTTTTTCTGTGATTCTCTTCTATAAACTTCAGTCTCTGAGGAATCTGGTCTGAACTGTTTACACAAACTGCAGCCTGGAGACACGCCTGCTTCTCTCAGGGGGCGGGGCCGAATGACGCGTCACTGTGACGTCACTTTAGATTGACATTTCTAAGATCAGCAAAACCAGGAAAAACTCAGAGCAGGTAATTCTGGGTGTAATATTAGACCTGTTAGTAAAACAGCTGGGAACTGATGGGAGAACAAATAATAACGAGAAATATAAATTTTATTTCTGTCCTCAGATCAGTAATCTCATGAAAACATAAAATAAATGAATAAAAAAAGATGACAATAAGGTCAGAGGTCATGATTGGTCAAACTAAACCTTCAACACCTGAGATGAAAGTGACTCTCAGCAAAAGTTCTCATTAAGCTCCAGTTCCTTCAGGCTGACGTCACTTGATGCAGAGCAGCCAGATGAGCTGCATTCCTCCTGCTGCTCCTCCTGTTACTGCTCCTCCTCCTGTTCCTGCTGCTCCTCCTGTTCCTGCTCCTCCTCCTCCTGCTGCTCCTCCCTGGATGAAGTTTGTGTTTGAATGTTTCGGTCGCATTCATTCAGCCGTCCAGCCATCCTCAGCTCAGAGCTGAAACACAGAGAAGATTGAACGGGAAGGTGAGTATCGGCTTCTGATCAGAAGAAATAATTATTGAGCTTTTTGTCTGTAACTTTAAACTCTTTACATAAAACAGGCAGGTTTGTATTTATTACAATACTAAGAGATGAATCAGATGAAACATTCATTAGTTAATGTGTTTCTTGTTGTGCTTGATGGAAGCCGAGTTTTTTTTCTGGACTGTATAATTATTTCTATTCATTTAAACAAATTGAGGCTTATTTATATATTTCATGTAGAAAATCTGGATAAAATACAAACAAATTCTGTAATAAATTTGATATGTTTTTCTAATAAAAAAAACAAAGATTATTTTTGTTTATTATATTATTAACTCTACACTCAAAAAAACTATAATGAATATAATGCAAAAATATAGAAACTCTACAGAAACTCTACATTTCAAATGAAAGGAAGTAAATTAAATATAGTTTTATTTGACTGCCTACTTTGTATTTGAAGGTGGATAAAAGCCCCAAAACATAAAATCATGAAACATTAAAAAAGAACAAAATCACTTTTATAATTGTAAAGCTTCAGTTTTTGACCATTTAAAATCACAGAGTTTCTTGTTGAGGGGCAGAAAATATTTTTAAAAAGCACCAAAACCAGCTTTAAATCCTTAAATAGAAGATAGAAGCACTTGTAAGTAAATGAAACAGGTTTCCATCAGTGGGTATTGATGGCAGCTCTGGTGAAGGTGATACTGACGTGAAGCAGAGTAAACAGACTGGCGGTATGTGAGGCGGAGCCTGAACCTGCAGGAATGTCAGCGCGTTCTGCAGCATTCCTGCCTTCAGCAGAAACCTGCAGCATGACTGCTGTTCAACAGGGGGAAGGACACTTAATGTCTGACAAACTACCTGCAGGAGCACAAGGAAGGTTTTATTGGCAGCAGAATGAAACAGAAATGGACCAGATGTGATTATGGAGCTACTTTAATGACAAAATGTATAAATTTGTTCTCAGTTATTGTCAAACTCAGATCAGATGCTGTAATAAGCTTTGAAATGGAGATCATGTGTTAAAACACGGAGCTGATGCTGATTTCCTGATATCAGGCAAATGACTGACAATGATCTGTAGAGTTTCAGATTTAGGTTTATTATTTATGGTAAAATTATTGTTACTACATGTAACAGTGTTGTTACATGTAGTAACAGACATTTTCAAATGAAATGATCATTTATTGAACTTTTCAGTGTTTCCTGTTGCTTTAATGCGTTCATTGACCTGGCTGCCGTGTTCTCGCCGTTTCTTCCTGCAGGTCGGGTCGGGTCGGCATGGAGCTGAAGGTCTGGGTGGACGGGGTCGTCAGGGTCGTCTGCGGCCTTTCTCTCAACACTTCCTGTCAGGAAGTCGTCATCTCTCTCGCTCAGGCCATCGGTATGTAGTTTCTCTTCATCCCTATGATCCAATTAACACTGAGTCATGGCGAACACTCACACTGCACCAGGCTTGCTCAGCTCCAGTTTTCAGGACAGTTTCATTTATTGGAAACGTTTCTGAAAGCTCTGCCTGCTGAAGGGAACTCATTCCAGAAAATAGTGAAAGAAGGAAAGTAGGAGAGTTTATGTACATATATGAAGCATAGTGATTCAACATTTTGTTTTAATTCCAATAAAATGAGACCCAGAGGTAGAAAACAAATAAAAGCAGGAGGACCAAAGACAGAGCCCTGGGGAACTCCTTGGATAAATGCCACTGAGAATGGGTGATTTCTGTTACTTTTAGTACAAAAATTGTGTTTAATGACTTTAAAAATCTCTTCAGCGTGCTGGTCACTCTGTGAACTTTTCAGCATAGATTGACCTTTTCCTCCTGCACACAGGCCAGACGGGTCGGTATGTTCTGATCAGGAAGTTTCGGGGCTCGGAGCACCCTCTGGTTGCTGACGACTGCCCCATGCAGCTGCTGGCTCAGATGGGTCAGCTGGCTGCAGAGGTCCAGTTCGTCCTGCGGAAAACGGGCCACAGCCTCAGCGAAGGGCCACACAAACCCCGCAAGGAGAGCCATCGCCCCCTGCTGGTGCCCTCAGAACCAGAACCTCAGCATAAGGGCCCTCAGAAAGCCCTCTCCTTCAACCTGGGCCCCTCAACATTTCCCAGGAGGAACAGACCCAGCAGGAACTGGTCTCCCAGTCTGGAGGAATCAGCAGAAGAAAATCATCCTGATCCTGAGAAGGAGGAGATGCTGAGGCAGGTCCTGCAGCAGCAGAAGATGCTGCAGGACCTGGAAGCTCAGATCGAAGCTCTGGAGAAAGACACCGAGTTATTCGAGCAGAAGGTGACAAATTCTGCCGTTCCTGATCCGATTCCGGACCCAACAGACGACCTGCAGGAGCTGGAGTACCGGCTGAAGCAGTACGAGGTGGAGCTGATGTACGGAGAAAACTGGGAGGAGGAGCTGAAGGTGGAGCTGGAGCGAGAGCAAGGTAGACGTCCAAATCAATCAATCAATCAAGTTTATTGGTAAAGCATTTAAGTAAAAGTGCAGTTTTATGTCATAGAAACACAGAAAAGTCATAAAAACAGCATAAAGCGGAGAACTGAGAAACCAGAAACAAACGTTAGACTTTGACGAATTCCATCATCTAAATCATTGATATTCATTAAATATGTTGATCAATATTCAGTTATTATGGATCAAAATCAATTCTCATCAGCTGGGTTTGTAGCCTGGATTTAAAGGATCCGTGTTTCAGCTGTTTTGCAGTTTTCTGGAAGTTTATTACAGATTTGTGATGCATAGAAGCTGAAAGCTGATTCTCCATGTTTGGTTCTGGTTCTACAGAGCAGAGCAGAACCAGAACCAGAACCAGAAGACCTAAGAGGTCTGGATGGTTGACGCAGCAGCAGAACTTTAAAGTCTTTTTTTTACTAAGTCGCCTCTAAAACCATCATCCTGTTTTCTGCAGACATGCAGAGACGCCTGGAGCAGATTCACTCGTCGATAGACGACCAGAGTTATGAGATCAAGGTGCTCCAGAGCCGCTCAGACCATCTGCAGCAGGACCTACAGAACCGGGCCCAGACACGCGGCCCGGACCCCGAGGAGGAGGGGGCCCGGCTGACCGACGAGGCCCTCAGGTCGCTGACCCAGGAGCTCCACAAGCGGCTGCAGCTGGGCGACGATCTGGACGCGGCGCTGGCGGAGACGCAGTGGAAGCTGCAGAAGGCAGAAGAAACGGTAAAGGTATTCCACATCACCTACACTCTGGCTGAGGGAGAATCAGGAAACCCAAACCACTCCGGATTCAGCTGCTGGAGACGCTGCGTCATGCTAAGCTAACGGATGGAGACGAGTCTCAGCAGCAGGACTGGGAGGGAAAGTCTGTGAGACAGCAGTTTCCACTGACCATAGAACAGCACAAAGTGAAATTAGCACAATAAATTTGCTCAATGGAAAAAAGCCAATTCTGAAAAAAGTTGATAAAAAGTTTTTGCTCTAGAATTAGTTTGTTTTTCTGTTGTATTGAAGTCACACAAGTCACATGACCAGCAGCCGCATGTTACTACAGGCAGACATGACGAAGAAGACGACAGGAAGTGGTAACAGGACTTCCTGTTGTTTTTGTAGGTTTCAGACAATGTGCAGCTGGCTCCGTCAGAGCTCTCACTGCATTTCATAAAAGTGTGTCATTTCAACGTAGCTCTTCAGTAAAATCAGAGTGTGATTTCCCAAAACGTTGCTGCCGGGTTTGTCACTGACGTCTCCTCTGATTGGCTGATAGATGATGAGCGCTAACATCATGGATGAACTATGAATATCTCATGTAACTGTTTACATCCGTCGCTGCCATTATTATGTTTTGTTGGAAAATCAATCTATCACTGAAATGACCCACAGCAAATTTTTATCGTTCTGTTATTCTTCAGAATTGTATTAAAAACAAATATCAAGTCAAACAAACGTGAGCTGAAAGTTAAATGGTAATTTCTCCAAATGATCCGAAACACAAACCAAAATGTCTTGAATTAAAATTGTAAAAACCAAACAAACCTAATCTACATTGTAATTACAAAGTGCTGACAGGCTCTCGGCCACACCTGCACTTTTATTTCTGATGACTCTTCAGAGCAGCTGTTGATCTGGTTGGACGGGAGCAGAAGGTCAGAGACGGATGTCTGTCCCCTCCGATGTGTCCAACATGAGACGATGATGAGTCAGAGAAATCTTTAAAATGTGAAAGATTTAAATGCAATTAGTTGACAAGTGATGACTTAACAGGAATAAAAGAAACAGAGAAAGGGAACGGAGGTGAAACAGAGAGACTGAGATCAGCAAGAAGGGAAACCTGAGAACAGGAAGAACCGGATCAGACAAAAGAGCCGGATTACAAAAAACAGGAAGGTGATTTATTCTCAGAAAAACACGACTGTTCATGACAGCAGCACTCAGGACTGAAGACACCAAACCAAAACAGAAAATTACTGATATTTCCTCTTCCTCAGCTGCAACTGAGAACAAAAACTATTTGCTATAGACCTAAAATGAGCTCTAGATTATCAAATGTGAAGTTATGAAATCGTTTCTCTTCTTCAGATATTAAAAATATTTCAGATAAAACATAATAATTCTCCAAACCTTTTGCTGTAGTTTTGAACTAAAAATAATCTGAAATGTGAATGAAAAAGCTTTTAAATGAACGTGAAACACAGAATGAATTCATAATCTGCTTTAATTCAACTCCAGTCCGTTTGCCTAGAAAGTCCATTTCATCTTTAGAGGCGAGAAGCCAAAACCCAAAAATGTCCTCTGGTCCGAATACAAACCCACTTCACGGTTCAATTGAAGTTCGAATGGATATGTGAACACCAAGTGGACCAGAGACCCTCTGAAAGCAGGAAGTGGACGACAGTGCAGGGCATTCTGGGTAAATACAACCAAAACAAACCTGAGACTCTGCTGCTAAAATCTGACACCACTCCATCTTCGTTTCCATTTGGTGGAGAAGAACAACACTGGGTGCTCTCAGAGTCTTCAGAGGCTTTTTGTGTTGTTTTCTTCAGAGGCTCATGGTGCAGCGCCGCCCACAGGCCAGGAGGGGAACAGGTTTATCAAAGGGTTTGGTTGGTTTGATTCAGTGCAGTGAGAAAGAGAATCACAGCAGCTGAAAATATAACAAATGTGGTTTATCCCGGCTGATCAGGTGGAAACACCCAGACTAACATGCTGACGTTCTGCATCTCCAGCAGCAGCAAACCTTTAACTCCTTCCAACTGCAGATTTAAAACATCCACAGCAGCTGAGACTCAGACTGACAACATTCACTGCTGCCACCCCACATCCCCGGCCCGGTGCCTGTCTGGGTGAAGGTGCTTCATGGTGCTGGTTTGACTGCAGTTTGTTCCTCCTGATAACGTATCATCCCTCTGATGCTCTCCAGGACAGACTGGAGCAGATCGACGGGCTGAACAAGGAGCTGAGGCAGTGTGACCTGCAGCAGTTCATCCAGCAGGCCGGTGGGAACCCGTACGCCGACCCGGGGGGCCCGCAGCCTGTCAGCAAGATTCACCTCAGCAAGACTCGCGTCAGGAAGTAGCAGCAGCCGGAGCATCAACAGGTCAGCTGCACACAGGCCTGATTGGTTTACTGAGTATTCAACTGGTTTTCTCCCAAAATATATTCTGCATATCTTTATTAAAACTGTTTTCAAAATAAGATTAATGTCATAAATAACTCACTGTGATATGTTTTGTTTTTCTGCTGCAGGAACCAGAAGGAGAAACATTGAAGTCCCTTTAAATGTGTGTGTGTGTGTGTGTGTGTGTGTGTGTGTGTGCGTGCGCGTGCGTGCGCGTGCGTGTGTGTGTGCGTGTGCGTGCGTGCGTGTGTGTGTGTGTGTGTGTGTGTGTGTGTGTGTGTGAATGTTGTGCACATGAATATAAATTATTATCTCAATAAGAATGTACAGTTGTTTAACTGTACATAATGTTTACATGTAAACATAATGAAGAAATAAAGCTTTTTATTCCATCTCAGCAGTTCATCTTTTAACCTGTAGAGGCCGCCAAAGCTTCACGATGCAAACATCTCTGGATATTATAGTTTTATTTCAACCTGAAAGACTTTTATGAAGCTTACACACTGATCCATGCTAACTAAATGTTTTTATTTTAAACTGAAAAGGTTTAATATGTTAAAAAATATGTAATATATGAAAGAAATATAAAACCTTTCTGCAGTTTTGTATTGATCCAGGTTTCTAACATGCAGTGATGACGGTTCAGGTATTTAAAGGGGTTTTGTTTTATCTCAGTCCTGAATTACATCTGCATGCTCTCCTCAGCAGTTCTGTTCAGGGGCTGCAATCATTTTAGGATTACAGTCAATGAAAACTTGGTTTTCGGTTTAGATAAAATTATAATATCATCCTGGTACCTATTCAATCTGCTCTCGGGTGATTTCTTTATTGAACTTTTTTACATTTTCCACTGAAGTTAATTTGCAGTGAAGAGAAGAATAATTTTAGTTGCAGGAAGTGGAAGAAGAGACTTGAAGACCGACTGTCTCCTCAGAGTTTCTTATGGTTGTCAACAGAATAAAAAACCTTCACGGTCTCTGCTTGTTCGATCTCCCTGGATCACAGCGCCACCTGCAGGTTTATATCTGCTCAGCAGGCCTGTGATATCTGGACTGAGACACTGAGACAGATGGAAAGCAGACCCTTACTGGGAGTCAGGTTTGGTCAGACTCCCAGTGAGAACAGGTGAGATCTTCTCATCTGACGGAGAACAGGGCCCACAGCATCACAGGTCCTCCACCGTACGTAACAGAACACATGAGGTGTTTATCCATCCATATTCATCCATTGTTTCCCCTCGAATGCTGGAAGCTGATAAATTCAATCTAGATAAATCAGATCTTTAGATGCTCAGTATTTCCTTGACAGTAAATTGTTTCCTTTTATTCATGGTAAATATGTCGGTTATGAAACGTCATTAGCTGTGATATAAGCTAACATTAGTAAAATCCAGCTTCGCTCAGTGTTCTCCAGTTGTTCTGAGTTATGGAGGCTTAGCCATAAGCCGCAGCCTAAATCGGCTCTGGGAGAGGCGGCCGGTCCGTGCAGCGTATAAAGACGCTGCGAGGCCAAGAACCAGGAGAAAAGAGAGACTGTGAGAAGAAAGAAGCTTCCTTCTTTGTCTCACAGCTGCTTTTCATTTCTGTGATTTCAGTGACTAACCAACAGAAACAGGTAGGTGGATTTTTATCATATCAAATTTCAACGTTTGTCATGTGTCACCAATTTTTATTTCAACTGAAAGACTGAATATATGAACTATTCAGAAAGTCAACACTGAATATAAAGATGGAGGGAAAAATTAAATATTATGCAACAAAATACTGTTTTTTTTAACCAAGGATGGTTAAAAAAAATTGATAAAAATGTTGAAAAACTTATTCAAAGCTACAGTTTTGTGTTTTTCAGTTGGAGGACTGTTTATCTATATGTAAAAATTATATTCACATCTCATAAATTACAATGTTTTAAGATGCACTTTAGCGTTATTTGGTTTCCTTCAATCAAACCTTTTGGTCGTTTTTACTATAATTTACCTAAAATAATATAAAAACATGGAATTAATAATGTAGTTTTATCCAAATTAAACTATTAAATGTATTTAAACTTATCTCCTATAACTGCATCAGCAGATGCATTCATTGCATGTAAAGCAGGGCAGTGAGGTCGTCTGCAGGTTGGTTGATGGTTTGAATCCGGTCTGTCTGTGATGCAGTCAGGAAGATGAACTCCACAGCAGCAGCAGCTGCAGCAGCTGGAGGCGCCAAGCCGACGCCACCAGAGCTGGAGCAGAAGGAGAGCCGGCAGTTCAAGAGCAAAGCGCCCAAACGAGGACAGAAAGGGTGAGATGAACTTTCACCTCAGACAGGAAGTTAATGAACAGCAGCAGAGTGAGAAACGTTTCTGTCTCCCTGAAAACAGAGTCAACAGCCGCGACCCAGCCATGGAAGGCCTGGACGGTGAGTTTACTGGAGGCTTCCCAGGAGGCTTGATGGTTTCTGTGAAACATTTAACTGGTTTTGCTGGTTTGTTGCAGACGCTGCAGTGGTTTGCCCCTGGGAGGAATTCGGAGACGTGGAGCTGAGCGAACTGGCCCAGTTTGGAACCGTTTAGACCCGAGGAAGACTTCCTGCTGCTCCTGCTCCCCTTCATCCTGAGGATGAGGAGCAGAAACGTCTCAGATCTACAAGCTTAACAATAAAACATGAAGATTCATTCATGGAGTCACACATAAATGCTTGTGATCATCTGTGACAGGAAGAAAACTTTACTGTTCAGAGCCTTACCACTTCCTGATAGTCGATGCAGCCAATGAAAATACATGATGTTATATTATAATCTGTTTGCAGAGAGGATTATTAAAATCTGCAGGATGTGTTGTAATATGTAATAAAATAAGGAAACAAGTTGCATTTAATGTTCTCAGTCATTCTGCTGTATTTCACACAAAAGCATGAAAATTTGTCCAAGTTTGCAATTTTAAATAAAATGATTTTAATCATTGAATTTTGTTTCTTTCACTGATCTCAATAATCATCCAATCACCGACTTTGCATATCACTGACTCTGTTTGTGTTTCTTCCAAAGTACAAAAAAGGAAAAACATCATATTTTTAAAAAGATGAGATAAAGCCAGACATTTGATTTTTTTTTTGTTTCTTTTTTAGTAAAGGTAAAAAAATTCCTTCTCTCATTCTGAAAATATTTCAGAAAAGTTAAGAGAAAATGAAAAATATTTTTATGAAAGTCAAATCTCATTCATTAACATGGAGGTTATATTATCAGTCAGGAGGTTCGAAAAGGAAGAAGGAACAAAGTGTAATGGTTTGGATCAAACTCCCAGTTTACTGATTTTATTTGACAAATGGAAATGTTGCACCAGTTCGGTAAAGATGAGCTGCAGCCTGAAGGTGAAGTTTGATCAGAGCAGATTTTGAGGCTAATCTGGAGGATTAACTGAGATTCAGCCAGACTCAGATTCGTCTCAGATGTCTGGAGTTCATCAGATTACAGACAAAAAGCATCATGTCTGCTGGTCATGATGCATTTTCAACTGTGTGAACAGAAACACAGGAGGGATCCTGTCTTCACCTGGAAACAAGCAGATTTCTCTTGTCTCTCTTGTTCAGTGTTTTTCTGCCTGAACATGGACTGTTTTCTTCCTCAGTCTTTCTTCTCCAGCTTTTACTGATCATTGCATCACTAATTAGACCTCAAGCAATAAATAAACCCCAAACAACTTGCTTTGCAGGTAAAGTCTATCAATTGTTCCTCAGTTGTAATCTTTATGTTTCTGTACAAATTGAGACATTTTTATGTAAATTTGTTTAATGTTTGGCCTAAAACCATCTCAGCGCTGCCCTCTGTGGGTGAACCGTGGCGACTGCAGCTGGGTTGATGTTCACAAATCAGCCCCATGTTTAAAACCATCTGACTATAGCAGAACACGCAGCTGTGCAAATATTATCCATTACTAACTTCCAATATAAATCATGTCTGTGTCTCATTGAGCTCATCAGCATTGATGCTACAAATAAACCATAATAAACCAGGAAATCCTTGGTGATGTTTGCAAATATATCCAAAGCATTTTAGTTGCTGTTTTAGTTTAGCAACAGTTGTTTCTGACATTTTTCAAATTGTTTTCCAATTTAAAGTAAAATATACTTTAAAGATTTAGTGCTGTTGATTGAGAAATACTGCGTCCCTCTGTGTGTGTGATGCTGTTTCTAAGCACCAGTAAAGCTGCACAGGTGATTTTGCACAGGTGTCGGAAAGAGGATTCGGAAACACTCACTCAGTTGAAACAGCGTCTGAAGGTGTTACTCACACAGACACACGTGTGTCTGCAGCTGCTGTTGAAAGGTTGAGGCTGATTCACCCACCTGCAGATTTGGACATGATCCTTTTTATGCAACGTTTATTATCTGTGTGACTCATCCTGTTGTCCCGGAACCATGACTCTGTCAGCCGCGCTTCATTTTAATCACAACTGCAAGGTAAAGCACTGGAAAGTAAATACTTCTTCATC
Organism: Poeciliopsis turrubarensis; assembly: GCA_010277015.1. NCBI lineage: Eukaryota > Metazoa > Chordata > Actinopteri > Cyprinodontiformes > Poeciliidae > Poeciliopsis > Poeciliopsis turrubarensis. Next base: position 30,019 of record VMRN01000321.1, read on the forward strand.
GTGCTTAAAGGCATTTTAGGAACCAAATCAGAACGACTTTCACAGAGCAGAAAACCATGAAGACACTCAGTTTAAAGAGACCAGTTCAGTTCAGAGAGGAAGTCAGAGTACCTGGAGAGAACCCAGATGACCACAGGGAGAACTCCATGCAGAAAGGCCCCAGACTGGATTAAACTGCAAGGCAACAGTGTTCCCAACTGGCCACCATGTTTCCCATTAAGAAAAAAATCCTCTTTTAATTTGTCTTTGAGTCTCTACATTTCATAAACAAAGAGCCCCAACAAGCCGCTGTGGGTATTTGAATTAATGAGGCTTAGTCATAAGACTTAATCGGCCTGAGTGCTGAGGGGAAGCTGATCCCTGCAGGGTTTAAAAGCAGCCAGAAGGACGAGGAGAACCGAGACAGAGACAGCAAGAAGAAAGAAGAAAGAAAATTCCTTCTTTGTCTTGCAGCTGCTTCTGATCTGGTCTGCAGAGAGAAACATCTCTAACACCTGAAAACAAGTAAGTCCATTCACCTTTCAGTATTTACAGTCAGTATCATATTTACTTACATTCTCTGTACACAGCAGAGTTTAACCAACTTCTTCTAATGCGCCACAGATTCCTGTTAACGAATGAAATGTTTTGTTTTTCTGATGCACAGTGGAGAACATGAACGCATCATCAGTATCTGAGGCCAGGAAGCCCAGTCCAGCTGAGCTCAAGCAGAAGGACAGCAGACAGTTTAAGAGCAAAGCTCCCAAACCTGGACAGAAAAGGTGAGGAGAGTTTCCCAACACTCAGCTTTCTGGACTTTCTTCTCTTTCTGATTCGGTTTTTCTTTCTCTGCCAGCTTCGACAGCGCTCTGCCGGGGCTGGACGGGCTGGACGGTGAGTCTGAGGGTCAAATTCAGCCTGGATCCTGGTGGTGTTGAGCTGTTCCCTCATGCCTGCTGTGTTTCCCTGCAGATGCTGCAGTGATCTGCCCCTGGGAGGAGTTTGGTGACGTGGAGCTGAGTGATCTGGCTCAGTTTGGAACCGCCTAGATCCCAGTCAGAGCTGGAAAAGCATCCAGGAGAGGTTTTAATCTGGAGGAGAGGAACGGGCTCTAGGCTGCCGGAGTCGTTTCACTGACCCGCCGCAGCAGTTCAGCCATTGTTTGTTTTTTATTCGTTTTTATCTATTTTTTCAGCCAAACTGCAAGTTCAGAAACCCATCTCACTCAATCATGTGATTGTAAGATTTGATTTTAATTGATGACATCAAATTTTACCAGATTTGTTGAAATGACTTTATTCCACTTTGAAATCAAATCCTCTCTGATGTTCACTGTGTTATAATAACGATGGATCCAAAGCTTTGCAAATGTCTGTGTGAACATGCAAATTTGTACAATAAATCATTTTTACTAGTCTACTAAGTCGTCTGGTCGTCTGGTCTTAATGAGTGAGACGGAGTTGGAGTGAAGAGCAGCGTCTGTCAGTGTCAGAACTGAAATGCAGCCGTTTGGTTTTCTGCTCCTTGTCGGGTTCTGGGTTTTTATCGAGGTGAATGTTTGGGATCCCTGCGCCCTGCTTCACATCCGCAGCTTCTAGGATGCAGCATGTTTGGAAACGTTTCAGTCTGAACCACAGAGGAACTTAAAAAGTGTTAAAATGACTTCAGTGAATCCTGAAGATCTAAAAACAACCGTAAATATCCAAACGGATCTATGGAGAATCAAATCTGATGAATTTAGCTGTTCATGAATCTGATGACAGAAATCACTCGCCGTCTATCGGACCGGCCCAGCAGAACCTCTGCCTCCAGGCGGTTCAGAACCGCAGAGCGAATCGTTCAAACCAAAGGAACAGTTCTTCCACCTCAGGAGTCACACATGAAGACGCTGCTCTCACTGCAAGGCATCATGGGAGCTTTCTGCAGTTCTGGATCACCCAGCCGGAGGTGTTGACGTCCAGGTTGAGGAGATCCATGAGCCACTGGTCCTTTTTGGCCCCTTCCATGAACTCGCTGAGGGTTATCTCACCTGACAGGACGGAGAACAGAAACACTCTCAGTGTCACTTTTACAAAAGAACGAGTCACAACAGCAGCTTGTAACTCATGAAGAAACAGTCTAATAAGGATGTCTTCCTCGAAGCTCTCTGGGTGATCAAACACAAACTGCAGCATCATTTTCATAACACTGGTTATTCAATTTATAGATTATTACACATGGAGTGAAATATTTCTAGTCTTTATTGTAATTTAGATGATTCTGGACCACAGAGATTGAAAATCTAATATTTTATGTGGCAGAAAAGTGGAATATTGTGAAAAAAGTTACAGCACATTGATAGAAAGTTGAGTGGAAGGAAAAAGTGCATCAGCAACAAATAACTGAAGTTTGTCAAGCAAAATCCATTCAGGAATCTGGGACAAAGAATGGACTGAGGCTGGAGTCAGAGATGAAAAAAGCCCAGTCCAAGTAGAGAGATGAGGTCAGAGGTCTGACATCATTTTATTCATCTGATGTAATATTAACATTTTCACAGACTTTTGGGTTGTAATTCTTTCTGAGCCAGAATCATTAACATTACAAGCAATGAAGGCTTTAAATTTTCCATCTATGTCTGTGAATCTTTACGATCTAAGAGTTTCCTGAAATGTGTGATGTTTTTCACCAGGTTGGCCTGAATTTGCTCTCCTACCGTCGTTGTTGTCGTCAACGAGGTCAAAGATCCGATCGCAGATCTGGGACGGAGTCAGTCCGACTTCGCTCTTCTGAAGTTTGATTTTATGAAGAATCTGTCAGAAAAACGTCAGAATCCAGGAATTTTAACTGAACAATTTTCACTAAAGCAAAAAAGATCTGAGCATCAAAAGTGAACGGAGGATAGTAGTAGAAAGCAGGGTAATAAGCGGGCCAGTAAAATAATGAGTACAATCTGAATGCAGAGAATTCACTGAGGGAGAAGCTGAAAGAGAAGAAGAAAGCCAGCAAAGCGCTGAGCGGCTCGTCCAGACGGCCCGGTGAAGCGGCTCCTTCCTGGAGGCCTGGACTCTGCTGAGGGTTTCAGTTTTACCCAACCGCTAACGTTCATCCATGACAAGTGGATAAACTATGAGGCTTCCTGGGAAATGCTTCATGAAATCAGAGAGCAGCCTGTCGACACATCCTGAGCCGAATTATCACCTGATCTCCAGGTTAAAGGTTCTTAGGATCACAACTGCTCAACTCTTTTTCTGTCAATGGAGACACATGACATGACCTTAGCCTGTTGCCCTAATCCCAGATTACTGGGGCACTAAAATCCACCTTCAGATTCCTGCTATAGAAAAACTAGTTAATGTTTCACAGTTTGACTCGTCATCGTTGCATCTCTGCTCCCATCAGACGTTTCTGTCAATAACTTTTGGGTGAACAGGTTTTCCTCACCCTAATGAGCCGCTTCACCTCGCTCCTGTCCAGCTTTCCGTTCCCATCCCGGTCGTACATCTTGAAGGACCATTTGAGACGATCTTCCAGATTTCCCCTTAAGATCAAGTTCAGGGCGGCGACGTACTCTATGAAGTCCAGCGTGTTGTCCTGTGGAAGAACCAGCAGGGTTACTCAAACCGCACCATGAACTTGGTTCCTGCAGACACAGCCAACAATCCTTCACCTGGTTTGAGTCGAAGGAGCGGAAGATGGTCTCGAGGAAGAGGGAGTCCTCCGGCGAGCTGCTCTGGACGCCGAAGATCTTCTTGAACTCGTGCAGATGCAGGGCGCCGCTGGGACATTCCCTCAGGAAGATGAGGCACATCTCCTGGATCTGAGCCACATCCCCCTCATCGCTGCTTTTTTCCTGCCTCATCGCTGCAGCTGCTCCGGTCAGAACGATTCCTGGAGATTTTACAATAATCTGTGCGTCTGCTCGCTGTGAAGACTCCAACTGACTCAATCAGCTCATGCAAAGCGATTGGCACCACTGGCCGGTTTCTCCTGGAGGCATGCTTCACCGGCTTTAAGCTCATTACCCTGTTAAACTCTTGCATAAAATCTAACCTCTTGAAATAGATCTACTGCTGCCTCGTTTGACTCCAAATGCACACATTTGGGAAAAAGTGATTTTTCACGTTGAGGTTTGAAACAAGTTGCACACGTTTACTTGACAAACATCTCAGCAACATTTCAGCCTCACTTCTCAGACTTTTCATCACTTTCACACTCAGAGGTCAAATAAAATGTTATTTTATTCCACTGGCTGTGACATAGGAACCGATCACAGCTGATTTAATCACTTTCAATTAAAAATGTTTCAATTTATTGATCTGGAAGTGAATTAGTGTAAAATGCTAAAATATTTCATACACTGCAGATTATTTTAACAACCTGCAAAACAAACAACAAAAATACAACAAGTCTGATAAAAGATGATACAAATCACTTGGTTATCAAAACCACCTCAAGTTCCTGTTGCATCATTTTCTTAGTAAGTTTTTCTTCTCACCTCGACACTAAAGGCTCTTCTGGTTTCTCACCAACTTCCACATTTTTCTGTCTCTTTTACTCTCACGGGGATAAAAAGGCAAATAAAACTTTAAGTTACAGATTCGTGTTATGCTTCAGCTAAAAATGAACAAATGAATGTTGATTCCTCTGTGAGGATGAGGGACTTTGACTGGACCGGGACCCAAAATAGACTGAGAGTTAACCAGATCAGCAGGTTAAAGATAACCTGCAGAGACATCCCAGGACAAGTTTCATGTTTTTACGGCAGTTTATAAGCCTGATGTTCCAACCGATCTGCAAAACAGAGGAAGGTTTAAAAATGAGGAGAATTCATTAAAGACTCACCGGTGATTTTTCTCACCGCCTGACATTAAATCAGACCAAACTGTTGCAGTTTTACTTCAGTTTTGGACCATTTTTATTGAAAATCAGAGAAATTTTCTCTCTAGTTATTGAAAATCAGGGAGATTTTCAATAAAAATGTTATAAAGTGTTCTTCATATTCAGATTTTTACACTAGAAAATCTTAGATGAAGAAACTTCTGAAAGGAAACCAAACGTCACTCCAACCCAGGGAGTGAAAATACATCTATTAATTTGGATCAAAAACAGAAAGAGCTACTTTTATCCTTTTGGCTCTGCTTTAATTGATTGTGGGATTTGATTATTGATAATAAAATCAGACTAAAAACACGCGAGGACATCTGGTGGCTGGAACAGGGAAGTGCAGGAAGAACCAGGCGCATTTAACTGGAGATAAACCTGATCAAGTCTCTGCATCTCAGAAACTTTATGGGATATTTTAAGTTTCTCAGCCAGTTAAACTAATATTGATTTATAATCAAGAGCACAGGTGTTGAACTCCGTTCTGATGGTAAAGCCTCTACATTCAGGCGGTAATGCAGCTCGTTCAGAAGCTGATTAGATCTTTGCGGCTCCAATCACAACACTGTTTTCTGTTCTCCTGCCAGGTCAGCCGGGGTAAACCGCCTGCTCACACGCTTCATCGGATCAACACATCGCCAAACACTCGCTTACGCTCTGACGGATTCAGCCTTTTAATCTGCGGTGTGCTGCTCCTCTCTGCAGTCAAACGCTGCAGTTTATTTCACTTCATGGTGGAGAAGGAAGAGTTAGGAAATATTCCAGAAGTCTTTCCTCAGAGGTTGGGATTTGCCTGGGATAAAACTGGATCTGCTCAGCAGCTGTTCCTGCTGAAACTGTTCTGGAAAGGTCCGAGGAGACGGATGGGTTCCTGCTGACCACGCAGCCAAGTTCCTGCTCCAGGAGTGATGGGTCAGGTCCAGGAGTGATGGGTCAGGTCCAGCAGTGATGGGTCAGGTCCAGCAGTGATG
>VMRN01000321.1:35838-82983 GCA_010277015.1 Poeciliopsis turrubarensis
GGTCCAGCAGTGATGGGTCAGGTCCAGCAGTGATGGGTCAGGTCCAGGCCTCCACAGACACAGAGGTGACTCTGCAGAACATTCAGGAACTGTACCGGAAATTCACCGATGAATGTCCGAGTGGAAACCTGCACCTGCATGAATTCAAGAAAATCTTTGGCGTCAGCAGCAAATCAGCAGAGGAGGAGGTGGCTTTCATTGAACTTGTCTTTAAATCCTTTGATACCAATAAGGTAACGTGTGTTCTGGTGTGGTACATGGGTCAGGGTCAGACATCCACAGAGTATCTCTCCTGGTTCTGTTTAGGACGGTAAGTTGGACTTCATGGAGTACGTGGCAGCCGTGAACCTCGTTCTTCGTGGAAAACTCATCGACAAACTGAAGTGGTCTTTTAAAATTTACGACAACGACGGGAACGGCTGCCTGACCAATCAGGAAGTGAGGAGTGTCATCAAAGTGAGTCTAAGGTTTTCAGAAACTCTGACTTTCATTAAAGCAGTTGGAAAGTTTAACATGAAGCTGGTTGAGCTTTAAAGTCAACTGCTGTGAACCTTGTGGTATTTTAAGCAGCACAGAGAAGCAGTTTGCTGCAGATAATCCTCCTCACTTTACAACCTGCAGGCTGTGAAACGTGGTAGTAAATACGGTGACAAATATCTCTAATAAATATATGAAAATGTAGTTTTAAAGTTAAATAACTCAAACTGTGACCATAAAAATGCTGTTAATTTTGCAACTTTTGGAGAAACCCAATTAATAGATATTGACAGAGATGCTGGGACTGTCTCTGCATCGCCACCCTCTTTTAGAGAAATCATAAAAATAAATTACCTTGTGGAAATTAATGAACATTTTCACAATTTTCATCCAAAATCATGGAAATGTTTGCTCAAATGCTGACATAATCCTGTTTGTTTTTCTCCAGATCATCACCAAAATTAAACGGCATAATGATTCGAATGTGGAAACTGTGGACTTCATCTGCGACAGGATATTTGAGCTGACGGACAAAAACAAAGACAGTCAGTGAAAACATGAGGAAGACGTTCCATTTTAAATTAACAGCATCGTTTCCTTTCGGTGTGATCTCTAAACTTTGTGTTGTCTGCAGGTCAGATATCTTTGGAGGAGTTTATCGAGGGAGCAGAAAAGGATCCGTGGCTCATGGAGCAGCTCAGGCTGGACTTAGCGCCTAAAAACTGGTTCATTAAAAACCAGGACAAGAAGAACTGAGTCCTCCAGACGGTGGGAATATTCAGCCTTTCCAGCAATAGGAGCATTTCTGCAACACACACACTGGGTTAGACCTCAACGGCCAGCCTGAATGTTCAGGTTCTGTTTTTCTGGGAAAAGGTTTTTCCCATTTTCCTTCAAAACAATCCATATTAGCATGTCAGCAGGTTGGAGCCAGAGGATCTTCAGATCTTTGAGCAACGGCTCTGCAGAGCCGGCCAAACGTTTTGGATCGACCCATTTTCATTTTCCAAGCAGAAGACTTTCTCGCTTGGTCTCGTTTAAAGTTTATTCCACTGTTTGAACTTTTGCTTCAACTTTTGGAAATTTCCAAGTTTGGATTAATCTAACAATTTGCCTGTAACTGATAACTACAGGCTTAAAAACGCCTTTTCACACTGTTGTGACCTCATATTTAAAAAGTAAAAACATTCTTTTACTTGTTGTAGTTGTAGAGCAGAAAGTTGTTTCTGCTCTACAACTTTCTGAACCACATTTTGTCTCTTTTGCTGAACATCTGTTGTCAGAAGACCCATATGAACACCTAACACCAGGATTCTGTACAACCCAAACCACAAGCCCTTAGCTTTGGCAGCTCAACTTTATTTTATTTAAGGATATTTTGGTTTTATTCACTTTCAGATGCACACATATTTTTCTGCAAACAGATAAATCGACATAAAATAATCTGAGGTTTTCTGAGGTCAGTGACCAAACTGGACTCTGAAAACATGTAGATTTTTTTTCTGAAAAGATGATTATTCTCTCATTTGTTGCAAGTTAAATGGAAATATGACTCGAAAATAACTGTAGATGTGCTTTAGATGGTTTTCACCCGGTGCCTGTTTTAAACAAATGATCACAGAATGTTTTTTACCTGAAATGATGCAAAGCTTCATTTAGAAAAATCGATGATAAAACTGGGGTGATGATGAGTAGTTTGTGTAACTTTTAGCAGCTCAAACTCTTCACTAGACTCCATTTTACTGAAAAATAAATGGAACATTTGGAAAAGTGGCTAGTTTGATTCTCTTTGTCATCATTTATGGTTTTAGTGTTTTTTTCAGATTCCCGTCAGTGGAACAGGTTGATGTGTTAGTTTCTGTGTTTCCAGGATTCAGGCTGCAGGTCCAAACGATCCTCCAGTCGCTTCATGCAGACCTTATGGGGGCTTTTACTCTATCGATTTAGACAGACTATTCTTAGCCTGTAAGGCTCCTTAACCGCCAGCATTATATCAGCTACACTAATGAGAGACGCTTTTTCCGCGCTTATTTTTAAGATTAGGAGGAGAGATTAGAAGGCCAAGGAGTCAGGCTGAGGCAGGTTTCTTAGGGTGATGGAGCATTTCCGGATCATTAACTGCAATCAGAATCTCCATCCAGAATAATCCACTCACTGATTTACCAACCAAACGGGACTTCTGATGAGGCAAAGAAAGACGAAATTTACCCAGAAATATAGTTTCACTCTAACGGTGCAGAAAAACAAATAGTGTTTAGTTATCTACATGGAAAAGAAGTTAAAAGCAAAGATGTAAAAGTGTTGCAACCACAAGTGCCTCATTTCAAGGGGAATAAATCCTGGAGAAAAAGTAAAAACAGGTTCCTCAGTTTGACCGCGGCTCCAACAGGAAGCAAACAATGAATTGTTTTTATCACTGGGAGCAGCTGATTCAAAAGTTCAGATGATACCTGAACTATGACCCCAAAATGAAAAGGAATGGACAGAGACCAGAGAGCAGAGGGAGGAAGTTCAAAGAATCCTTTCCATCAATAATAATGGGTAAGGATCATATCACCTGTTGACCTTTCAGCAGCCCATGGAGCAGGGAGCCCATCTCATTTCCCCCAGTGTTATAAATCAAAACTGCCTCTGGCTCTGCAAGGCAAACAAACTCACCATTCTGTTTGCCAAAGCTGAGGAAGGAAAATACCTTATGAATTAATTTCTATTATTCAGGAATCACTGATTAATTTTGTTTTGTGTACAATGAAATGTGAACAAATCTACCTACGTTTGAATTTTTAAAAGTAAGGAAAACCAGGAGGCATGATTTAAATAGTATTTGATCAAATAATAGTGATCCACTTTCTCATTGTGTACTCACATGAAAAGGAAGCGATTTCAAAATCTTTTTTGAATCTTCTTAGGTTGGAAGCAAAACCGGAAATGACATCCATGCAGTTCTCCTGGAAAATGTTCCTTCTTTGATTCACATTTTACTTTAAGAACGAAAAAATAATAGCAGGAAAAACAAATGAAATCGGAACAGAAGATTTTATTCCATGTGATGTACATTTTACATCCATGCGAATGTAATTTATATCTTTTTGTAGCCGCTGATGGAAAAAACATAAAAAGGTTTTTGCTTCCTGTTCGAATTGCGCATGCGCAGACGTTCCTCAGTCTGTTGACAAATGTGTCCGAGACCTCTGTCCCGTTGAAGATTTGTTCTCTAAGTGTAATAAAATGTAACTTTGCTGGACTCTTCTGGACCAGGCGTGGACTCGGGTGGGTTCTTCATGACCCTGTGAGCGCGGTAAGCTTTCAAACTGAACAACCTGCGGGTTTTATGAGCCGCCGGGGAGCCGAGAGCCTTTTAAATGGTTAGCTAAGAAGTTAGCTCCAAGCTACTGGACGGTGTGGCCTTAGCTTGTTTTAAAGCCGCGTTTTAAGCTGCTGACATGTCTGTGCGTGTTGCTGAAGCCTTCAGGTGAATCTGCGGCGTCTGTATTGTGTTCATGAAATGTAATATATGGATCTGGAAGTGGGAAAATAACTCAGCAGTTCATAATCTGATCAGGAATGTCTTAATTGGCTCCTGCTCTGCTGGATTTGGGCTGGTTTGAACTGCTGCTCCTCATAAACTCGCAGATTCGCCCAGTTTAAGGTGTCAGAGCTGCACCAGTTTGTCAGCTGGTTTTGCGTGGCAGAACCAGTCTGACCGGATCTGTGACTGACTGACTGTGGCTGGACAGCCCAGCAGGCTCAGTGAATGGGGCAGATCATGTGTTGAACAGGCCTCGGGTCTGACACAGGTTGGCTGTTTTCTGCTTCAGTAGGAATGTTGTTGCTATAAGTCAGTGGAATAGTTGGGAAATTCACCCGACAGCTTATAACCTACATAAACTGGTTAAAAGGAGAGAATGAAGCCTTTGGAGGTATGTTAATGTTAAGATATTCAGCTGTAACAGGTATTCAATGTCCTGTTTATTTATTTTTATTTCTCAGCTGCTGTGCTTTTAATATTTTAAAATGGTAATGATGAGAAGTTTCCACTTTTTCTGATTGTGGTTTTCTATTTACTGGCTTTTTAATTTGTTTAGACGTTTTCTTTGATTATTGAAACTAGTTTTTAGAAACTCTTGGGTTGAGGATATCAGCTGCAGTATCTTCCTGTTTTCTGTGCTTCCTTCAGTAACTAGATGATAATTATTTTCCGCCCTGCAGAGGAGCAGAAAACATCAGACTTCCCTTCCAGAAACAGACGTTGACAAGTTTATTGAATTATTTTGAATTATTTTTCAACAGAACCAGTCAGAACCAATTCAAATGAGTCCTAGCAAAGGACCGTTTGTTTTGGATGACATAACAAATAATTTAGCTGCTTTTTCTCTGCTTGACCAAACAAAATAATAGAATATTTTCACAGGCACTTGTAAAAAAAAAAAAAAATAGATATTTTTAATCTAAATTCAGTTTTTCCTTATGTTTAAAAGCCAGACAGCAAGTATATTGAACATATTTTGTTTCATATTTGAGATTTTTGTCATTCTCCCAGCAGCTGGTTAAACATCCTGCAGGTTTTTCTGCTGTCCAGCGGTGACGGGCTTGGCTCCTGTCCCAGCCATCACATGACCCACACGGCTCACCTCTGGCCTCAGAGCGTTTCTGCTGAGGTCACTTATCTGATTCCCTCACATGGTGATGATGAATATTTAAACATGAGAGCCTTTGTTAGCTGGCTCTGGTGTTTGTGTCTCTGGCATCCATAGAGCCGTTTGGATCCTGTCACGGAAACAAAGTTATATGGACTATATGACGCAAATATATCTGTAATATTTGACATAGATTCAATTTCTTGCACAAGTTCAAACCAGACACTGTGCATGATGCTCCACCACTGTTGGTTCAACTGCAAAGAGAAACGACCGGCTGGTTGTTGGTTCTAAAGCTTAAAAATGAATTCGAGGTTCTCCAGGATAAAGTTTTGACTTTCATGAACGTGATGAGTGGTGGGAAACGTTTAGGGAAGTAAATGGAAAACTGGAAACTGCATCAGAGAAGGAAGTTTATGATCAAACTGTTCCTCCAGAACCACAGAGGGAAAATAATTATTAAATGGGTTCATGATCCTGCATTGGTCCCGTGTGAACAAACGTTTAGTGTTGAAAAAAAACACAATTAACAGGCTCTTTGTTAGTTTTCTCAACATTTATAATAATCAGCATCAGTCGGTTTTGTAGAAGCATTTTAGACTGGAGGCTTAATGACAGAAATGATATCAGAATCAGATTAATTCATTTAAACACATCCAGAGGGAATAATAACTAGTGATGCACCCATCACATTTCCTTTGAGGTTTTTATCAAGTTTATCTGATTCTGATTACATATTGTAATAACTAAAACACATCAAACAAAAAGAAAAGCATTTCAAACACAACATGAAATGGACCAATCACAAGATAATCCCCATATAAGTGTCCATCCCTGACCTCATTAATGCATTGAATAGACCATGCTGCTGGTTGGAGTTATTATAGACCACCATGTGTTAGAAAACCACGTGTTTGTTTCATGTGAGAACCGATCACTAAACTACACCTTTTCTGAGGATTTATGAAGGACTCAAACCAACAAAGATAAAGAAAAACATTGGATGTTTTTTTATTTGAGCTGCGGGACGTTAATCTGTGTTTCTCCTAGAAATACCTGAACAGCCTTTTGTTGGAATGTGAAAGAGAAAGATGACTTCCTGTGTGTGTGTGTGTGTGTGTGTGTGTGTGTGTGTGTGTGTGTGTATGCGTGTGTGTCTGTCTGTCTCTCTCTCTGTGTGTTTTTCAGGGCTCTAATCAACCATGCTGAAATGGTTTTCTGGGGAAGAGGGAGAGCCCGGCTCTGCTGTAAGTCCTGAATTTGCATTATTTAAAAACAAACGAAGAGAGCAAAAAGAAACAATTTGAAATAAAATATCATTCAGGTAGAGTCTTGGTTCAGCTGGCCTGCAGATTTTAGATGCGTTTCTGCTCCAGATGGTGAATTCCCTCAACAGCTTCGTCTTTCGGCTCAGACTCGGAGCGGTGACGCATCGCTGCAGGATGGTAGCTCTCCAGTTCTGGAGCAATAAAATTATCCCATACTTTTAATCTGCTGCATTTTTACAACCAGCTTTCACCAGCAGTGATAACTTGTGAAGCTCCAGGTATTTCTGACTTTATAACTGCAGTTTCATCTGTGTTGATGTTGAGCTTCATGTCCAGATTAACAGGAATCAGTCAAACTGCTGACCTTGGTCTGTTTTACTGAGCTAAAAAACTTCAGTATTTATATTTGTAAAGTTGTTTGAAAAGGATGTAAAAGTAAAGCTTAAGTCTGGAAATCTGAAGTGAAAACTGCTCTTTCAACCTGTCAGTTATTCTGATTATTTACCTGCATTTCTGTTATAAACCAGAATGAAGAGTCAATAAGTTCTGGATAATATGTTTAGGCTAGATGAAGTTTTATCCAGAAACAGACTGATCTGTTTGTTCCTCCTCAGGGCGCCGGCTCCCCTCGCGGCGCTGCTGCGGCCGCTGCAGCTTCTGTTGGCACTGCAGAACTTCCTGTGGAGGAAATGGCGGAGCGGCTGATCCAGACGGAGCAGCTCGTCTCCCAGCTGAAGGAGCTGATCCGGGAAAAAGACGCGGCGCTTCGCTCCAAAGACGACCAACTCAAGGTGAGGACGGCTCCCTGCCAGGCTCCGCCCACTCTGAATGGCTCCGCCTACTACCTGGAGCTGGATCAGGTTAACCTTTAACCCCTGGAGGCAAAGTCCAGCATTCACTGACAGACGAGATGTGAGATAAGAACTCAGTGAATGTTTGACCTGAACGCCAAAACAATAAACAGAATCATATTCATCACTATTGATTATCCTCCATAATTAATGCAGCTGATTGTTGCTGTGACCGAACTGCTTTGTGGGCTCTGTGTCTCAGGGGGAGAAGGAGGCCTGCGAGGCCAAGCTGTCTAAGCTCCGGCTGCAGAACAAGGCCAAGGTGACGTCTCTGACATCACAGCTGGAGGAGCTGAGGAAACGGCAGGGAGAATCCGGAACGCCGACTCACAGCAAGAAGGTCTGAGAACAACAGGATCTGCACAACAAATCAACTGCACACGTTTAATTTACTTTTTTGGTTTTTTCCTTGTATTATTCTTTTTAATAAACTTTATGATTTAGTTTCTTCTTTTACTTTCAAATATGTTATAGATGTTATTCTGCTACATATTCTAATATATTTACTTTGTATTTTACTTTGCATTCTAATTATTTATTTTTTTTCAATTTTATTTTATTTTTATTTTGTGATCTTATTTTGTTTTTGTTTATTTTTTCAGTTTTGTTTTACTGAATCATATTTAATCTCCAGTTGTTTCTTTTTTTACTTCTTTGGTTTTATTTTCCTCAGTTTTATTTTTGTCTTTGGGTTTATTTGCTTCTTTTTTGCCAGTTTTACTTGCGTGATGATGATGATGATGATGATGATGATGATGACGATGATGGTTCGATGGCGGCTGAATGAGCTGTTTGCTCCTCAGGGATCTTCGGAGGGAGGCGGAGAGCAGGCCAGTCGGGGGAAGATCGTCCTGCTGAAGAAGAAGGTGGAGGAACTGGAGCAGCAGCTTTCTCTGAAAGATGGAGAACTGGAGAACAAGGTGGATAAAATTCACAGAGCAAATGAACTCAGTTGTTTCTGTCCTCAGTTACTCTGTTTGGGAGACGTGCTGGTAGATGTTAATTGTTCCTGAATGATTCCAGAGGAAGGAGCTGGAGGTTCAGCAGCAGCGAGGAGAGGAGATGGACGCCATGCTGACAGAGAAGGACAGGAGGCTGGCGGAAAAGGAGGCGTACATCGTCCACCTGCAGACAGGGCTGGCTGGAGATCAACCGGTAGCTGCTGCTCCTCAGCAGAAGGTGAAGCTCTTCTAACATCCAGTCCCTGCTTCTCTGATGGAGGAAGCAGGTTTTAACTCCTGTCTTCTTCTCAGGCCCTGGAGGTCGGCGGAGAGATGCAGGACCTGCAGCTGCTGGTGCAGAGCCTGACCAAGAAGGTAGAGGAGTCAGAGGAGCGTTACAGTCTGCTACTGGAGCAGACGGACAGCCTGAAGGAGCTGCTGGGCTCAGAGAAGGAGCAGTACAGCCAAAAGGAGAGCATGTTCAAGCAGAACGTAGGTTTCCGCACAGCAGCTCAAACAGAAACGGCAGGGGCAGAAATAACGCCGCCATCTTGTTTTCAGATCCAGACGTTTAAAGACATCATCATTCAGAAAGATAATCAGCTGACGGAGATCAACCAGATGCACGAACAGGAGCTGTTCAGGCTGGCGGCCAAATCAGACGCCAGCGCCGACCTGGAGCAGGTACCGGCGCCGCGCTCACCGTCCAATGAAACGCTTAGAAACTCCTTCTAAATTTCTGTTTCCCCCCAGCTGCTGAAGGCTCTGAAGCAGAAGCTGCATGAGAAGGAGGAGGTTCTGAACGGGAAGACGCAGGTCATCGACGTGCTGCAGGGAGAGGTGGACGGCAGGGACCAGCAGATCAAGGTCAGCAGGTCCTTTTTTACCGTCAAACCAATAAACAGGAAGAATCAAATTTCTGGTTGCCTTAAGGGAAATGGCATCAATAAATGTCTACCAGCCTGTGTTTATTTTTATTTTACTTGTGTAGAAAGGTTCCTGCAGTGTAAATACTTTGGCTCCTGTTGTCACGTTGTGCCGGTTCTGTCCGACCCGACAGGAGCTGACGGAGCGACTCCAGAGGCTGCAGGTGGAGCGGGAGAGCCTGGAGTCCAAGATGGAGGCGGAGAAGCACGTGATGCGAGCGCAGCTGCGGGACCTGATGGAGAAGCACCAGGTGGAGCTGCAGCGGCTGAGCGCACAGCATCAGGACCAGGTGGAGCGAATGCAGACGGAGCTGCTGGGGCAGCTGGAGGAGCGCCGCACAGCCTCGCCTGCAGTGGCGCCACCTGTCTGCCAGGAGGCCTCAGGAACCGGGAACCTGCCGACGGATCCGGCCTCCAACCAGAGGATGGCAGAGCTGGAAGGTTGGACTTCATTTAACTGGTCACATCTGGAACATTCTGGTTGGTTTCATGGTTTCTGCGAGTTTAATTTGTTTTCTGTTTTCTTTCAGCTCAAGCAAAGCAAAAAACGGAAGAGGCCAGCAGGTCAGAGGCCAAGTTCCTGAAAATAAAAGCCTGGTCCAAGTCTCGGATCCGACAGCTGGAAGAGGAGCTGAAGAAAAGCCAGGTTGGTTCCAAACGCTTCCTCTGCAGCAGCTGCAGTGAAACTCATTTCAATGAAGCCATTTCAAGGTTCGGAAAGGGTTTTAATTTCTGTTCAGCTGGGCGGTCAAGTGGAATCCAAAAGCGATTAAAGCCTAAAGTTGGTAAATATAACAGTAGAAACCAGATATTTAAAAGTCACTGGCACATTTTCTTTCTCTAACTGAAGTTAAATCACTTAACTTTTATTGATTTAGATGCATTTTCTCAATGCCTGAAAAAATATCAAGAACATTTTTATAGATATTTTGTATGTTCAAGCATTTGAGCAGGAAAATCATTTAGCTCAGAACAATTTATTCTAATGTAATAAACATATTTTATTACAGATGGAGCAATGAATTACTCTGTGTTAATGAAATACAGGTTGAATAAAATGAAATAAGATCATGCATGGTGACTCAGAACCATATTTAATTTCCCTTTGGGGTCAATTAAGGATTTTTGAATTTTATTGAATTTGAGTATTTTATACATAAAAGTTCTTGAAATCGGGAGATTTGTTGAATTGTGTTTTGTTCTCAGACCAGTCGGTTGTTTCACGACAGGAAATATCGGTTCATTTTAGTTTGTTTTGTGCCTGGTGTTCAATGTATGAAACTGTCACAAGACATTATTAATAACTAATAAACTATATAATAGTGAATTGAAGATGTTTTTTAGTTTGTTTTGTTTTCATTTCCAAAGTTTGGAGGAGGAAAAGCTGCAAACTTTAAACTGCTTGAAACTCAGTGGATGAATCTGTGAACCCTGTAAAACGGAGCGGATGGAAGTAAAACGTCTGTTTTCTGCTTCCTGTTAGGCTGGCGCTGCTCCTCCGGACCTGACGGCGCTCCGGGGTCGGATCACGGCTCTGGAGGAGGAGAGGGAGGAAAACCAGTGGAAGGTGGATCAGTACGAGGAGCTGAAGGCGAAGAGCGGTAAGGAAACCGGACCCGGTGATTTCCCTCTGACTGGAGGCTGCGGCCGTGAACATCTGGCCGTTTCCTGTCAGAAATGCTGGAGGCGAAGCTGGTGGTGTACGAGGAGCAGCAGAGGACGCTGCAGGCCGAGCTGGAGCAGTTCACCAAGAGGGCGGCCTCCCAGGTCAGCACCGCTCCCCCCGGCCTCACCCGCCGCGTCCCGACCCGCTCCTCACCGGCTCTACCGTCTGTCTGCAGGCCAGCGAGTCCGGCAGCGCCGACGACACCCAGAGCAAGGTGCTGGAGTGGCAGGAGATGGTGGCGGAGGCGGCGAGCGCCCGGGACCGAGCCCGGGAGGAACGGGAGGAGAGGGCGGCCATGGCGCTGCGGATCAGCCACCTGGAGGAGGAGCGAGAGGGTGAGACAGCAGCTGCAGGATAGGAACCGGAACCGGATCCTTCTGCTCATCCTCATGCACATGTAATCTGCTCCGTCATCCTTCATAACTCAGCAGCTCTCATGGCTTTATTTTAGTCTCATTAAAGCCAGATTCACCTCTGTGAAGCACATTTTGCACTAAATCTGGCCCGCCAAAGCGTTTTATGTTTTTATTTATTTTATTCTGGTAAAATTGAGTTCAGAAGTTTATCAATTAAAAACCTCTCTGATAAGAAGTGCTCTTTGTCAGGCAGTCCTGGCCGAGAGGCAGCAACAAATACAACCCAACAAATACAACCCAACAAATACAACACAACGAATACAACCCAACAAATACAACACAACGAATACAACACAACGAATACAACCCAACAAATACAACCCAGCAAATACAACCCAACAATTACAACCCAACAAATACAACCCAGCAAATACAACCCAGCAAATACAACCAGCAAATACAACCAGCAAATACAACCCAACAAATACAACCCAGAAAAACTCAGAAAAACACCGAACTACATCAATCAGTCCCTCCAGTTTTTTGCAAAAATTTATGCAAAAAATCAACTGATTTTTTTAATCTCAGTAATACACACTTATGAGATTTTTGCAAAACTGCCTTAAACATTGTGTTTAGAGCTGAAACTGTTAATAGGATTCATTAGACAATTATTGAGATAATTGGCTAATTTAGTAATCGGTTAATTGTTAACTCGAACACACAAACTCTAAACAACTGAACACAGAAATAGCATCTATTATATGTAAATAAACCTTTTACTGTAAATGTTTTCTATCCAGAACTCCTCCAGTTTGAGCTTCAACTGGTTCATATGAAGCACCTTTTGTCATCCCATTATTAATTGGTGAATCTGAAAATTAGTTGATCTTCAGCTGATCAAGTGTTCACTAAAGGAAATTCTGTTTTTGCAATTTAGACAATGTGAAGTTCATATTCTTATTTTAATGAAGGAATTGATTATTTTCCCCTTTCGGTGTATTTCTAATATTGAGTAAAGAATTCTGCAGAATGTGATAATTTCTCTATCTGATAAATCGTCCGAATAACTGATGGAATCGATTCCTTAAATATTTGGTAGTTGCAGCTCTAAATGTAATGCTGACTCCCGCCTGTAGGTGGCAGTGTGTCTTGGTCCTTCAGTCTAAATTAAATTTCTAAATTAGCGCCACAAAACATGTGATTTGCCAAAAATTACAAAAACAGTGGTGGAATCCTGGATGGACTGATCAGTGTGAAAAGACGTTAAATACTATTTAATTTTAAGAGTCTTAATGAAGAAACATCCGTTTATTAATATTTTAACAGATTAATAGTGATTTTATCAAAACGTTCTGCAACATCCGGCCCTTTAAAAACATTCATGACCTTGATTTGACCCAAAGTGAAGGTGAGTGGGACACCTGCAGGTTCATTCCAGCTGCAGCATCGCGTCTCAATGAGTCTGTGGAGTTTTTGTTTCTTGCCCTCTGTTGTCTGACTGAACATCACTTTCTGTTTCTTTATTTCCCCCGTCCTCTCCGTCGTCATGTGGGAGATCTGAGTTAGCGTGCGCTGCCTCCGTCTCGCGGACCGCCTCCCTCTCCAGCCCCCTGCTCCGGGGATGGGAGCAGCCACTCAGAACGGTTTCCCATCAGTTTTGTGCATGCAGGCTCCTCCACTCCTGCAGCGCAGCTGCTGCTCCCTGCACTGCCTGCGGCTCCTCTCGGCTTTACGGGGTTGAGCTTCAGGCAGTGCAGAGACGGGCCGCGCTGCAGAGTCTGTCGTCTAGTCTCCTCTGTTTGTACACCATTTCCCTCTCTTCTTGTCCTCTGTGGCAGTTTTTCTGTCGGTCTGGTTTCTAATGGTGGCGCTGCAGCAGTGGTGTCCTGGTCTCAGCTTCAGCTCAGTGTTTGGGAAGATTTGCACTAACCGAGGAGTAAAATGCTTCAGACGGAGATCCTTCACTCTCATCCTTACTAACGGGCAGTTTGGTGTTTCATGGAGGCATTTTCAGTTACTGAAATATTGACAGTAATTAAGAGTAAGGGGTCACTGGCTTTAAAATGTCTGCATCATTTAAGCGCAGTTGGAGCGTGTTCTGTTCCAACATGCAGAATATGCCTTGAAAAACTTTCTCTTGTAGTTTTACACTTCAGATGTAAAAATATCTCATTTATCTTATTGTTAATCTGTGTGACAGACCAACACAAAATGCAACAGATACTTTCTTACATTTGAAAATCAGAAATCTCATCTATTTGTATTCTGGCCCCTTTACTCTGATGAACTTCAATAAAATCTGTGCAACCATCAGAAACTACAAAGTCATTGAAAGATCTACGCAGAACCAAACAGAATGACGACCCAAACTTCTTCTCACATTATTATAACTTTATTCTTTTAATATTACAACATTATTTTAGTATCATGACTTTGTTGTGCATCGTTTCCTTTTTGCAAATCTGCTTTACTTTGTGTTGGTCAGTCACGTAAAATCGCCCTGAGATAAACTGGAGTCGGGTTGAACTGGAGTCGGTTCTGACGCTGAGCAGGATGCAGACTGAATCATTTACCTCATCTGATTTTGGGAACTTTTCCATCTCTTCCTAACTCTGCTTGTTGTGCACACACTAATCAGCGCTGAACACACTGTGTCCCCTCTCTGCCTCACCCTCTGCTTGGAGCTGCCCTCCACCTTTTCTCCCCTCCACCCACCAAGCAGCCTGTCTGCACAAAACGGATGGGACCGTCTGCGGTGATCAGTTCGGTCGCCGCCCGGCTTCCGTCCTGAGGAAGCCTCTCAGATCTGCGCAGATTTCACGTTTTCAGCAATGAAGCGATGGCTTTTAAATGTGACTCATAAAGACGGGCTCTGTCCTTCCTCCCACTGCCACTCGAACGCCCCGTCTCCCACATGTTTGAATGCTGTTTTCCTTTGCAATGCAAATTAGGTGTGCATGGCTTTGAGCAGTGTGTCTCTTCATGAAGTGTTGCAGACATGGAAATCCATGTTTCTCCATCCCTGATTCTTTCACCTCTTTCACTCTTAGAAAAAGCTTTTTCTGTGTGTGATTTCCATATCCTTCACCACCAACACCATCCACATCGTCACGCTTCTGCTCATCTGTCCACTTTAATGTTCACTTCCATCCACAAACTCGTCCTCCCCCCTTTCCCCTGTGGCACAAAACTGATTGAGGATGACTGGTTCTTTCCTGGCTGCTCCGATCCAGCTCTGGCCACCCGGCAGCAGCAGTTGGAGGAGGAGCTGGCTCAGGCTCGGGGGCCGGGCCGACCCGGGGCCAAGAAGCTGCTAGCTCCGGCCCATCGGAGCCTGCAGGTTGGTGCCAGTTCAGTTTATTCTTTTTGAAGGAATATATTCTTTCTTGCCTTTGATTTTAAATCATCCTTTCTGATTCATAAAACTTTTAAAAATTAAATGACTAAAT
This sequence comes from Poeciliopsis turrubarensis, assembly GCA_010277015.1. Taxonomy (NCBI): domain Eukaryota; kingdom Metazoa; phylum Chordata; class Actinopteri; order Cyprinodontiformes; family Poeciliidae; genus Poeciliopsis; species Poeciliopsis turrubarensis. The sequence continues at coordinate 50,413 of VMRN01000321.1, forward strand.
GTTGATGAAAATTAAATTTAAAAGAGCAAATTTTAATAAATTGTGTTATTAAATTGTGAAATATTTTTCAGAAATATTTCTGAAAAATATATTCAGAAATATTTTTCTTGCTGTTTGATTTTTTTCATCAATAATTATTAATCCTTAAAGTCAAATGATTAAATGTTTAATAAAATAACATAAAAAGTATTAGAAATATCTAATACAGTAATATGTATTTTCCAGGCAGATGATTCCACTTTATTGCACTTTATTGCACTTTATTGCACAATCTTGATAACTCCAGTTTGTTGCTCTATTAACCCTTTAGCAACGTTTTGCCAGCTTCTTTAATGACGCTTAAACCTGTAAACATTAAAAGGAGAAAAAAGCTGCAAGTTGCTGCTGATCAGATTCATGGATTAACTGATTCTGCAACAGCTGGAAACTCAACAGAGATGTTGAGAAGCAACAATCTGGGAAGGGTCAAAGGTCAACGCCAATCGCCTGTCCATTGTTGTGCAGAGAGGAGGATCATTCCCAAAAGGAAAACCTCTCAGACAGCCGCCATTCTTCTCAGGAGTGTATGTTCCTCCGCCATTACTCACGCTACAGGCCTCAGTTAGCAGGGTCAAGGTCAAAGGTCATGACTCTGAGCCAATATGGCTGGTAGAAGGAGTACAATGAGAAAGCCTCCTCTCTCTAGAAGCAGCAGGATTTAGGTTAGCAAAGCTGCATCTGGACGAAGGACGTGTTGGACCGCGATGGACGGACCCAGCAGTTCAGCCTCAGCTCATTGTTCCGCCTGTGGAGCACGGCGGTGGAGGGTTGATGGTGTGGGCTTGCTTTGCAGCCACACAACGGAGTGGATTTATCATACAAATATTCTGTTTTCAGGAGGACTTTGAGTTTGACGGCCAGGCGTCCTTCCAGAACCCGGGCAGCACCTCGGAGAGCACGACCCCGATGGAGGGAGAGAACATGGGAGGTTGGTGGCCCGAGTACAGTACCCCCGACACAGGTGTGAGACCCGCGAGGCAGCTTTCCGCCGGCATGCACTCAGTCACCTGCACTGTGGGAAGCTTCAGTTTCCTTTGGCTTGTTTTGTTTTCTCCATGACGCCATGTTGGATTACTGGCTGTTCATTCCCCGTCTGGCCTGGTGAAAACCACTGGGATCTCTGGTTTTTGTGTTTTTTTGGTTTACAGATGTCTGCTGCAGCAGCCGGCACAGTCGTCTGTGCCTCATCATATCATCAGTTTTAAGATTTTAATTTCTCAGACACGTGCATGCTGGTTGAGCTGGCTAGTGTTTGTCTGTGTGTCTGTTAAAGTGAGATCCTTATGAATGTGGGTGGAAAAATGTCGTCCATCTGCGGTAAGTTTGGTGTTTTTTGGTGTTTCTGCACGACGTTCTCCCATTTTGTTTCTAATGTTTCTCCTTCACCTGCTTCCAGGTTTGTTTTACTCACAGAACCAAAAATTGCATCAGTTTTTATCTCCAAATGGTCGATTACAGAAAATGCACTTGCAATACTAGAATTTTAATGGATCTTTTAGATTGAAAACTGATGTAATTTTTGGTGATTTAAAAGAAACAAACTTAAGTTTTTTCTTCACCCTGAATAAAACATGTTCATCCCAGTTCATCCTTCACCCTTTTAGAATGAAAGTGTTAATATGTTAATGTGGATTCATTCATAAGAAATTATTAAATAAACAGTACTTATTCTTTTGTTTTATGACCCTTTTAAATTATACAATTTCTTTGTGATTTATTTAATTAAATAAATGTTTAGGAAACTAAAATTTATTAGATGTATTTAAAACTTATTTTTAAATTTACCATGGGTATTTTAAATGATTAAGTTTTAAAATTAAATTATTAAATATTTATTAAAATATTAGAGTATCGATCATTTTTCAATAACACATTATTTCTATTTGTATTTTTAATTAAATATGACCCCTTGAATATTAGATGACACACCTCAAAGGGTTTTCCTTGAAACAAATATTATTTTACAGTTTTTATTTTCTTTTCCTGCACATTTCTTTTCTCCGTTATCATGTGGAATAAAATCTCAGTAATTGAAGTTTTAGTTGTGATGCACTCGCTCGTGTTTATTCTCCTTACATTCCCGACTGACTGTGCCTCCTGGCGGTTGCAGATGGATTGCGCTCCGTCGTGGAGGAGCTGGAGCTGGAGAGAAACCAGCTGCAGGAGCAGATCCTGAGCCTGGAGGAGCGCTGCCAGGACCTGGAGGACCGGCTGCAGCTGCAGGCCCGGATAGAGGCGCTACAGGTTCGCTCCTGCTGCCGCATCGCAGCTTCACCTCTAACAGCCGCTCTCCTGCTTAAAGACCACCTTCGATATAAACGACCCACTGATGAATAAGTTGGTGAACTGCATGTTAAACCCTTCTAACGCAGGTGACGTTTGATGTAGATGAAGAAGAGCAGCCATGTTGGGTCTCTCAGGTGTGTTGGGTCGCTCACGTTTGGTGTGCGCTGGAGGGCCCCTCTGGCGGTGGCGGCTAACGGTGTGGCTGGTGTGCTTGGTTAACCACAGACATGCAGAGCTGATGCACTCGGTGTCACTGTGGCACAGGGTGGAAATGAGCTGAAATGTTCTCCACAAAACCAAACATTGAGCACATTTACAAAGGAACTATCAGAGAAGAGAAATGTGGGTTTCTGCAGCAGGTTTGAGCCAAACTTCACTGTGTTTTACTGGGATTGATAAGATAAACCAACACAGAGAACTGGATCACGGTAAAGGAGAGGAAAGTTCTGGTTTTCTATGTGGCAACCTGGATTTAGCTTCATCTCTTTTCTCTGTAGCTGCGGCCAGCTTCGGGTCGGGTTCCCCACGTTGGGCGCCAATTATGTAGGACCTGAAACACATAGTGCTAAAACATAATGAACAATCTCTTCTTTGTTTTAAATACGTTCATATGATGGGGCCACCGCAAGGAGCAGACCAGAAAATCTATCTGAAGCTAAATGTTTTGATCTGTTAAATTTGTATTCTAAGACAGAATTAGCTTCATGCAAACTGTATAAAAACACAGATAAATACTTAGAAATAACTTAGTTTCTCCTAAACTGCAGCAGATCAAAGATTCTTATTGTGCCACTGAAGTATCAGATGGATTAATCAAACCTTTAAACACAAACGTCTTTATGTTTTTATCTGCAACAGAAGGGCTGCTGCCTTTTAGGTCTGCGTAGCTGAAATTAAGATCCTGTGATCTTTATCGTAATTTGTCTGTTTTCTTTGTTTCTGTCACACAGAATGAGACGGAGAAGCTGCAGAGCCAGCTGGCCAGCGTGCGCAGCCAGCACAGCAGAGACACCGAGAAACATCAGCTACTGGTCAACAGCCTCACCGAGCAGCTCAAAGGGTAACATGCTGCTAACGGCTCAGGTTTCAGACGGAAAATGATACAACTGCTTTCCATATGGCCTGGGCTGGTGTCTGATCACCTTGAATAAAAATAGTCCTGGTTTACATTACTACTATAATTACTCCAGCAAGACAGAATAACCATAAAAAGTTAGTTTTTTTGTCTGTGCAGGCTGACAGACACGCAGGAGAGCCTGGAAAGTTCCCTGATTGAGAAGGAGAACACGTTGGCCAAGACGTCCGAGAAGCTGGAGCTCATCGACAGCCTCAGAGAAACGCTGAGCCAGAAGGAGACGCAGGTCAAAGAGCTCTCCGACAAGCTCCTCCAGACCGAGCACAGCGTAAGAACCCAAGCTTTGCTGCACCTCTCAGGAACCAGCGCGTCTCCTCAGCCTGCAGCGTTCATGTTTGGATTCGTTCTTACAGCTGGAAAACGTGACGAAGAGATGCAGCAGCTCGGAGAAGCAGAGCTCTGAACTGAAAACTGAAGCAGCAGATCTGGCGCAGAAGCTGAGTGCGCTGAAGGAGAAGGTGTGTCCCAGCAGAGCGGAAAACGCAGCATCCTCCGTGCTTACTGAGTCCTCTGATACAGACGTGTCTCAATCGATTCATCTTTCATTGCAGCTGCACCATTTCATGCTGGGAAGTTTAGGAAAGTGCAGTTTGAGTATTTTCCACAGCCGTTTGGTTCCTTCAGGAGTTGGTTCAACCTTTAGATGGTTCAGAGTTTTTGGTTCTGTCTTCAGCTCAGCCTGCAGCTTGTTATCAGCTTCCTGCCAGATATTTTATTAATGTTCATAAGAAGCCCGCAGCATCATGGGTCCGCCGGAGTTTCAGATCTTCGTTGTCATGGTTGGGCGGAAACGTTTTTTTCTCTTTTCTCTTTTTTCTGCATTCTGGTCTGTTTTGGCAAATCTACAAAATTCTGTTTTAAATTTACAAAAGCATCAAGATGACTTTGTTTGTTCCAGACTGCTTTCATTGTATTTATATTCTGATTATTACTTCGGTCATAAATTACGATTTTCCAGACTTTTCGATTTGAAATGATGCAGCTGCTTTAAGGTGCGTTTAATTTAACCAATTCTTTCGGAGGTTCCAGTAAATCATTATAGATATAATGATCTGCTAATTTTAGTGTTTATGTGTCATTTCTGGAATGAATTGAGCATAATAACTTAAAACCTATTTTTGAAACTATTTTCAGGCCCAAAAGCAAGAGGTTGCCATGGAAACACTCCAAGCAGAGCTGGACCAGACCAGCGAGGAGCTGGACAAGCTCAACACGGCTCACCTGGAAGAGCGAGCCCAACTGATCCACGACCTGCAGAGCTGCGAGCGGGAAATCGACAGTCTGAAGGATGTCCTGCTGGAGAAGGACAGAGAGATATCCAGCCTGGCCGGGAACATGGCCGAGTACGCCGAGCAGCTCGGCGTGCTGAAGCAGGAGGTCAAGGAGAAAGAGGAGAGCCTGGTCCAGGTGGAGAACGCTCTGAGGAAGGCTGAGCGGGAAGCGACGGTCATCAGGGACTCGCAGAACTCTGACCAGCAAACGCTGAACGGCAGAATCACAGAGCTGATGGGGAAGCTGAAGGATGCCGAGGCGGAGCTGCAGAAAACCAAAGAGGAAGGAGAGTCTAAGGCGGCCGAGGTGGAGCATCTGCTGAAGCAGGCCGAAGGCGACAAGAAAACTATCCAGGAGCTGCGAGGCGACATCCAGAAGCTGAACGTGAGCCAAAGGAATCATCTCTCCGAATGTGAGACTCACATCTCCTCCCTGAAGGAGCAGCTCAACATTTCAGCACAAAGGCTGCAGGAGTCCGAAGGAAAGATCCTGCAGCTTAAGGACGAAAACACGGTGAGCGAAAAACTGCAGCAGGAGCTGAAGGATAAAGAACAGATCCAGGAGAGGGAGCTGAAATCCTCTAAAGACGAGCAAAACAAACTTTTATCTCAGCTGGAGAAATACAGCAACCAGGTTGAGACATTATCCAGTAGATTAGAGGAGAAACTTGAAGCAATAAGATCTCTGGAAGACCAAATCAGGGCAGCAGATAAACTGGTGGAAGAGGAGAAGCAGAAGTTTAACTCAGAGAAGGTGAGGTTGAACAATGAGATCCAAAATAAATCTGAAGGCATCTCCAAAGTCCAGGAGATCTTAAGAAGCACAGAGACTCAAAAACAAGAGCTGGAGGTAAAACTTAAAGGGCTGAACGAAGAACTGGAGCTTCAGAGACGCCAAACAGACGAGCTCCATGAAAGAGTTACGTCTGCTCTCCAGCTTAACGGCAGTCTGCAGGAGCAGCTTGAGGTCATCACCCAACAGAGAGACGAGCTGCAGCTGGAAGCAAGCGAACGCATCAGAGCCGTTTCAGACGTTACGGCAGAGAGGGATTCCCTCCAGACCCGAATATCTGCGCTGGAGACGCAGCTTTCTGACAGCAACAGGGTCATTCAAGGGCTGCAGAGAGAGAGAGAGGATCTAAACCAAGTCATAGAGCAAAGCAACAACTCCAACTCAGAGCTCCTGCTGGAAAAAACCAACGAATGTAGCCGTCTGCTGGAGGCGCTGAGGGAGAACGAGCAGGAGGCGACCCGGATGAGGCTGCAGGTGGAGAAAACGGAGCGAACCGCCGCTGACCTTCAGTCCAAGACCGAAACCCAACGAAGTCTGCTGACGCAGCTGGAGGAGACGCTGTCTCTGCTTCGAGAACAAGAGTCCAGCCTGAAGTCTGGGCTGATGGAGAAGGACCGGATGCTGAGACAGAAGGAAGAAGAAGAGACCCGGCTGGAAGCTGAAGCTGCATCCCTGAACCAGGAGCTTTCTGAGCTGAAGCAACGACTCAAAGAGCAGGAGGAAACGTGTCGAACCCACAAAGACCAACTGAACGACAGAAACGAGGCGGTGAAGTCTCTGAACGACCAGGTTAACGTCTTCAGAGAAAATACCAGGAAACTGGAATCTGAGGCGGAGTCGAGGAAAACTAAACTGGATGATTTGAATTCCCACCTGCAGACTCTCACCGAGGAAAACCAGAACCTCCGCCTCGCCTGCGAATCCAAGGAAAAAGAGATTTCTCAACAAAGACGGACTGTTTCTGAGCTTACCCAACAACTGGAAGCTTCTGCGGAGCAGAACTCCCAGATCAGGACTCAGATTATCAATCTGACGGCTGATAATCAGAGATTACAGGCAGAGTTAGGGAACAACATCCAACTGGTTTCTGACTTGTCAGCTGAGAAAAGTTTCCTCCAGGAAAAAACCTCCAGTCTCGAAAACCAACTCCAAGACAATCAGAAAACAGTCAGCGCTCTGACGGATGAGAAAGAGGAGCTGAGGAAGATCCTGACAGAAAGCCAGGAGTCAAACTCTGCAGGTCTGCTGGAGAAGACAAACGAATGCGCTCGTCTGTCCAGAACGCTGCGGGACACGGAGGAACGCCTCCAGAGTTTCCAGGAGCAGGTCAGTCAGCTGAAAGACACAGAGAAAACCGTCTCTGAGCTGAGAACCCAGCTGGAGGCCCGGCAGGACCAGCTGCTGCAGCTGCAGGACACCGTGTCCATGCTGCAGGAGCAGGGCTCGGTTCTGAAGGCCGCGCTGATGGAGAAAGACTCAACGCTCAACCAGACGGCAGAGGAATGTCAAGTTTATCAGAACGAGCTTCTGACTCAGACAGGGCTGGCGTCGAAGCTGCAGGAAGAATCCGAGTCGGTCAGGAGAGAAACGTGTGAGATCCGACAGCAGCTGGAGCAGAAGGAGCAGGCCTTCCAGGAAGTGGCTCACCAGCTCCAGAGTCAGAGAGAGGAGCTGAAGAAACGCAGCGAGTCAGTGTTTTCACTCAGCAGTCAGATCGGAGCCATGAACCAGAGCGCCGCAGAGATGGAGGCGGAGATCTCCAGTTTAAAAGCTTCCCTGCAGAAACTCTCTGCAGAGAACGAGCAGCAGCTGCAGCAGCTGCAGCAGAGCAAGGCCGAGGTGACCGACCTGAAGGACAGCATGCAGGCGCTGACGGACCAGAACTGCAGGCTGAAGGCTGAGCTGCAGAAAATGGCGAGAGAGCTGGAGCTCATCAGCGGTCTGAGAGCAGAAATCTCAGACAGAGAGAAGGAGCTCACAGATGTCCAGTCAGAGGCGGAGACCATGAGATCCACCATGCAGGAAAAGGATGAAAACCTGGAGAAACTGCAAGCTTTCATCCAGCAGCAGGACCAGCAGCTGAAGCAGATCACAGATCACAACGACACTCTGCAGAAACAGCTGTCAGACCTGCAGGATACAACCTCCAACCTCAGAGGTCAGGTAGAGACTCTGACCTCTGAGTTAGGTGTGCTGAAAGACGCCCTGGAGAAGAAGGAGCAGTCGACCCTCGAGTATCAGAGTCACTCGACCGCCACCGTGGAGAACCTCAACTCCCATCTGCAAGGCAAAGAGGCCGAGTGCAACAGCCTGAAAGAGAGGATATCTCACCTGGAGGAATCCGTCTCCAAGCTCCGCAGCTCCCTGCAGGTCCAGGCCTCTGAGGCGGAACGACTCAGGGCGGCTTTGGGACAAAAAGACGCTGCCCTCCTGGAGCGATCCCAGTCTGTGGAGGAAGCTCAGAGGAGAGCCGACGAGGCTTCGCTCTTCAAGTCGCAGTTCATGGAAAGCACAGAGATGGTGTCCCAGCTGCAGAGTCAGAACCAGCTGCTGTCTGCCGAGTCTGAAAACCTGAAGAGGTCAGCAGAGGAGACGCAGCGCGCCTTCACCAACCTACAGGAAAAGTACGCCCAGTCCCTGGAGGAGCTGCAGGACGTCAGGAAGCGCCTCGCTGAACGGACAGAGGAGGTCGACGACCTTCGAGCACAAATAGACGATTCCAGCAGGGGGCGCCAGGCGGCAGAAACCACTGTGGAGACTCTGAGGACTGAAGTGTCTCTGATCAGAGACAAGCTGGACAGAAGCCAAGCCTTGAACTCCAGCCTGTCCAAAGAGAAAGAGGACGCCTTCGCATCCCATCAGGCAAGTGTAACTCAGCTGACGGTTGAAATAGAAAGACTTAAATCCCAACATCTTCAGGTCGCAGAGCAGATGAACGCTCTGACCGAGAACCTGGAGCAGAGAGAGATGGCTCTTCACGCGATTAACAACCAGTTCGGCGCTCAGGCCAAGCAGGCGGCGCAGCTGCTCTCAGAGATGCAGAAACTGGAAGAGCGTAACAAGAGCCTGAGCGAGGAGCTGCGGCTGTCCAGGGAGGAGCTCCGCAAGCTGCAGGCGGAGCGGGAAGAGCTGGAGCAGAGCCGGCATCGGGAGCTGCAGGAAAAGCAGAGCCTACAAGCCAAGGTTAGTGCCAAAGACGAAGAACTGTCTGAGTTGAAAGAAAACATACAGAAAATAGAGCAGATTCTGCAGGACTCTGAGAAGGAGTGGCTGTCGCTGCTGGACAGGGAGAAGCAGGACAAGAGTCTGCTCACAGAGCAACTAGAACGTCTCAAAGCTGACATGAAATCCAAAGATGTTAAAGTTGATGCTTTGAAGGAAGACTTAGACGGTTTGCAGGACAGACTAGCAGAGGCGTCAGCTGTAGTCATGCAAGGTTCAGACCAGCTGAGCGCTAAAGAGCTGGAGGCGTCGGCATCCAGAGTTCAGCTGGAGGGAGTTCTGGCTTCCATCCGGGAGCGGGAGGATGAGAACCGGAGCCTGCAGCAGTCGCTATCCGCTGCAGAAGACGAGCTGCGAAGAATCCTGAAGAACAACACTGAAACAGGCTCTTCTGATAGATCTGCTGCAGCAAACCAAGAAGAATCATCACTGCACGACTTGATAAGGAAGGCACACGAGAGTCATCAAGATGAGATAAACGCTGTGAAAAGAGACCTGGCTGAAACTGCTGCACAGCTGCAGAATCAAAGGCGCAGCGACGAGAAGAAACGGGAAGCTCTGGAGAATTTACAGGCTCAGCTTCATGCAGAGCTGCAGAAGAACACGTCCTTAGATGAACAGATGAGCTGCATGAGCCTCCAGGTCAGCCAGCAGAAGGAGCTGCTCTCCTCTCTCAGCCAGCAGCTGAAGGATAAAGACGCCTCCATCGCTCAGCTCATCGAGTCCGCCTCCAACGAGAGGCTGAAGCTGGTTGAGGAAAACGCCTCCCTGTCCGCGCAGCTGGAGAACATGGAGCGCGCTCAGCAGGAGATTTCTCTGCAGCTACAGGAACAACGTTCATGTTTTCAGAAGGAGAACTCTGAGAAGCTTCAGCTCACAAAGGAAACGGAGGATCTGCAGAAGGAGCTTGCTGCTGCATCCAAAGAGAAGGAAGCCATGAAGAAGAAACTTCAAGCTGCTCTGGTTGTGAGAAAAGATCTGCTGAAAAGGATCGATGAGTACGAGAAGCAGAAGGAAGAAGGACAGAACAATAAAACTTACGTTTTGCAAGAAAAGTTGAATGAAATGAAACAAACGTATGAAGAAAAAATTTCTGTTCTTGACGCAGAGATCCTTGAACACAAAGCAGTTGGTGAAAGGGCTGCAGAGCAGTCACGATCCGAAACACAAATGCTGCAGAGCACATTAATGGAGAAAGAGGAGACCTTGTGTGACGCTCTAGAAAAAGTCAAGGAGAAAAACTCTGTCATCGAGGAGCTTCAGTCCAGAGCAGAAGACATCGAACGAGAAAGAAACAATTTGATACAGAAACTAGAGGAGCTTCAGAACGAAACGAAGACGTTCCAGGACGAGCTGAAGGACAAGTCTTCCTCCGCTGCTGCAGATCTGGAGAGGGAGCGGGCTCAGATGAAGCAAGAAAAAGCTGCTCTGCAGAAAAAGGCCCAGGCTGCACTGCTGGCACGCAAGGAAACACTAAAGAAGGCTCAAGAAAACGAGAAGAAACTTACTCAAGAGCTATCTGAGCTGAAAGAGAAGCACCAGGCTCTCTTAGCGCAACACCAGCTGCAGGCAGAGGAGCTGGATGAGCTCCAGAAAACCTCTACCTCTTATCGAGAAGAAGTAAACTCCTTAAGACGACTCATCGAGGAGAAGGACAAATCTCTGCAAGACGTCAAAGTGTCTCTAGAAACGGAGTTGGAAACCATCAGGTCCAGGTTTGAGAGCATTTCTCTTGAAATGGATCATAAAAACGAAGCTTTTGCTCAGGTTGAAGAAAGAGAAGCTGCTTTAAAGTCGACTTTGCAGAGAGTTCAGAGCGACCTGGAAAAAGCTCAGGCAGAAGTAGAATGGAAAACCCGTGAGATGGAGAAATATTTAGAGAACCAACTCCAGGAAGAGCAGCGAGCAAACGAGGAAAAGCTTCACATGTTGATGAAAGAAAAGGAAGCCATGTTGGAGCAAAGCAATCAGCTGAGAACACAACTGGATGAAGCAGTTGGTTTGTATTCATCAATCCAAAAGAAGTTAAGAGAAACGGAGAAAGAAAAAGACGTTTTGGTTCAAGAAACTGAAAAGGTGGAGCTAAACTTCACAAAACTCCAACAAGAAATGGAGTTGTTGAAGGAGGATAGAGAAAAGGTGGACAGGTTCATCAGTGAGCTGAAAGGTGAGATGTCTGCACTGAAACAGCAGAACGAAAAGGAGAAAGACGAAGTCAACAGAGATAAAGTTGCTTCTTCTTGCAATTGTGCAGAAAACTTTGAGGGGAAACTGAAGGAGAAAGATGAAGCTTTGTCAGTTTCTCAGACTCAAGTTTCAGAGAAAGATCAACTAATCAGTTCACTGGAGCTGCAGCTGGTTCACCAAATCAAAATGCATGAAGTCACAGTGGAAAAGATGAGAACCGAAGCTGAGGCGCTTCAGAGATCCCAAGAAGATAACCAAACCAAACTGCTAACCAGGAAACTTCAAGCAGCTCTACTTTCCAGAAAAGACCTGATGAAGGAAAACGCCTCGCTGAAGGAAGAAGTTGAGAAGCTTTCAGCTCAACAGGAAGCAAAGGAAGCCGAGTTCCTGGATCTGAAGTCAACCCTGTTGAAGCTGAAGCAACAGAACGTGGAGCTGGAAGGTTCTGCGTCGTCTGCCCTCAAAGAAAGAGACGCGCTGGTCGCTGATGTGGATCGCATCTTGAACGACAACCGCAGCCTGTCTGCAGCCTGCGACAGTTTGAAGTTAACCATCGAGAGCATCACCCAGCAGAAACGGGCCTTCTCCTGCCAGCTGGAGTCGCTCAAAGACTCCCAAACCGAGGAGCTGACCAAATGGAAGTCAAAGCATGCCGAGCTGAAGCAGGAGTATGAGTCTCTGCTGCAAGCGTACGAAAACGTGAGCAGTGAAATGGACAAGATGAGGCAGCTGTTGGAGGGAGCCAAGAGAGAGCGACAGGAAGCTCTGAAAAGAATCCACGATCAGGAGACCCAGAAGGAGAACCTGGAAAAGCGAGCCCAAGAGGCAGAGGAGGAGAATGAGAGGATTAAAGAGAGGATGCACAAATTCTCCAAAGAGAAACGCCAGAAGATCGAGAACCTGGAGGAGGAGAATCAGAATCTTCAAAAGCAACTCTCACAGCTCGATGGAAACCACGAGACGGCCGAGTCCGAGCTAAGAGACAAAAACCAGCAGCTGGAGGCGGAGATTTCCCAACTCGGAGAGAAACTCTCGGCGATTCAGGCAGAAAACATCCAGCTGGCTGAAAAACTAGAAGCAGCGAGTTGTTCTCTGGAAGAGAAGCAGTTGGAATCAAACAACAACGCAAACAATATGCAGCTGAAGCTCGACGAAGCTCTCAGTTTGAACAACTCACTGACGGCGCAAATTGAAGCACAGAAAACAGAACTGAGCGCGCAGCTGGAAATAAGCAATCTGCTGCAGAAGGAGAGGGCGGCTCTTTCTGAAAGACTAAAAGAAACCCAGAACGAGCTGGAGCTGGAGCTGGGGAAGCGAGACGATGGGATCAAAGCGCTCCGAGACGTCCTCAACAAGCACAGCCAGGACACGATCAGTCTGAACGAGAAGGTCCGAATCCTGGAGGACGACAAGTTGCTGCTGCAGGAGGAGCTGGAGAACGCCCAAGAGATTTCAGACAAGGTGAAAAACGAGAACGAATATTTGGAAACTGTGATCCTGAAGAACTCAGAAAGAATCGATGAGTTGACAGAGTCCGTCAACGACCTGCAAGCCCAGAACGCTCAGCTGATGGCGCAGCTTTCGTCGAGCAGGGCGATGAGCGATCAGGTCCGTCGAGAAAAGGAGCAGGAGCAGCTCAAGTTGGTCAGAGAGTTTGAGGAGAAACTCAAGACTGTTCAGAGAGGCAGCGAGGGATCCAAGAACGTGAAGAAGGAGCTGCAAGAGCTGCTCAAGGAAAAGCATCAGGAGATAAATCAGCTCCAACAAAACTGCATCAGGTACCAGGAGGTGATTCTAGAGCTGGAAAGCTCCCTGAAGAGTTCACAGTCAACCTGTGAACATTTGGAGAAAGAGCTGAAGAAGAACTCCGAGAAGATGTGGGCATCGGAGGAGAGTAGTAAGAGACTCGAATCGGAGTCGGTAAAGATCAGGAAGCTTCTCCAGGAGGCAGAGGAAAAGATCACAAGTACCGAGTCTGAAAGGGAGCAGCTGGCTCTTCAGATATCCCAGAACGTTAAACAGACAGAGGAAACTAAATCATCACAACATATTGAAGAAGCACAAAGACAATCCTTCATACAGCATCAGCTACAGCAACAGGTCGATGAGCTGAAGAATCTGAGAGAGAAGGAAAATGAAAGAGTGGATGAACTGATCCAGGAGTTGCACGCTAAAGATCTCCAGGTGAACAGTCTGAGGAGGGCGGTTGAGACCAGCGACGCCAAGCTTTCTGCTCTGACTTCCACGCCGCATGGGGCCGACACCTCCAGGCTCTGGGACGATTTGTACCAGAAGAGCCTCCATCAGAAAGACCAGCAGCTGCTGGAACAAGGGTCAACCATCACAAGGTTCCTGGAGGATTTGAGGAAGAAAGAAAAGGAAGTCAACGAACTTCGAGTGGCTAAACTGAGACTGGAAAGGACGTTGAATGAGTACTCAGTTGCTGCCGCTGCTCATCAGCGTCAGATGTTTATTGTAAGTGCAACCAACGCTGAAGTGAGTGAGAGTTTGGAGCTCATGACTGTTCAGGTGAAGGAACTCAGCGGTCGAGTGGAAAGATTGGAGAAAGAGAAGACCGGTCTGAACCGGCAGCTGGCAGAGCGGGAGGACGAGCTCTCCCGGCTGCAGCCCCGGCTGCAGCAGATGGAGAAGCTCAATGCTGACACAGAAGCTCAGCTGCACCTTTCACAGACCGAACGGGACAGAATTCAGGCTGACTTTGACAAGCAGCTGGGCATTGCTCTTCAACTGAAGACACTCCTTCAGGGCAAAGATGCCGAGATCTCCTCCCTGCTTTCCTGCAAAGATGGCCAGATGTCTGGGTACCTGGAGCAACTCCAGGCTAACTATCGCAACCAGGTGTCTGTTTACGAAGACAGGCTCACGTCGTCACGCTACCAAAGGGAGAGGTTGGACAAAGACATAAGAGGACTTCAGGCTCAGGTCAAAAGTCTTGAAATTCAGGTGAGCAGATCCGTTCAAGAAAAGGAACAGATGGAGCTGAAGATCGAGTCATTCAAGAACTCGATGGTGTCCTTGCAGAGCGAACGGGAGCGGCTGATGTCCGATTACAGAGTACTGGAGGCACAGAGTCAGGTGGGGCTGAAGGACAGAGAAGGTTCCCATGATGGTGAGGGCGGCGCAAGCAAAGGCTTTAAGCATGAAATCAGAAAGTTGTTGCATCAAATGGATGATCTGAACTCTGAGAACGCCATGCTCAGGGCTCAGCTGGTGCGCTACCGAGAGGATTTAAATCAGGTGCTGTCCCTCAAAGACAACCAGGTGAAGGTTCTGCTTCAGAAGCAGCAGGATGTGATCAAAAACCTGGAAATCCAAAAGGCTTCCGCTGATAAGCTTCTCAGAGATTCTCGGCTGGAACTCCAAGAGAAACAAGAAGACAGTAATGCAATTAAAGCAGAGAATGAAGAACTGAAGGGTAAAGTCTCCAAACTGGAAGCTGAAAGAGTCACAACCAATGAGGGAAAAGTCATTGCCAGCTTACAGGACGCCGTGGCGGCCAAGGCGTCTGAATGCAGCGACCTGCAGCAGAAACTGCTCTCCCAGAAAGCGTCGGTCGATGAGCTCAAAGGCAAAATGCAACAGTTGGAAGATGAAACTGACAAAAAACTTGCAGAAGCTGAAGATAAATACAACAGTGAGCTGGACACCTTGGAGCGGGAGGTGGAGACGATGAGGAACGAGCGCGAGACGGCGGATCACAGAGTGGCGGAGCTCGCCAAAGATTTGCTGGAGTTGGAGCAGCAGTTAGCTGAAGCTAAGTCACAAAACAAAGACCTGAAGGCTCAGAATGAGGCTCTGTGCAAAGCCATGGCCGCTCTGCAGAATGACCGAGACCAGCTCATCGAGGACTTCAAGACCCTCAGGAACAGGTACGATGACGAACTCCGGCAGAGTCGGGCGGCTTTGAACAAGGTTGAGCGCAGCCTGCAGGACGCATCTGCAGACCTGGCCGGATATGCCAAAGAAAGAGACATCCTCGTTCTCAAATTAAAAGCTGTAGAGGGCAAAGATGCACACGAGGAGCTGAGCAAGTTGTTGGATGAACTATCGAAGTCCCTGTCAGAGAAGGAACGAGAGCTGAAGCAGGTGGTTCTGGAAAATAACGCTTACAGCAGGCAGCTGTCTGCGTTCTCCAGATCCATGGCCAGCCTGCAGAACGACCGCGACCGGCTGGTGGATGAGCTGGCTGGTGCCAAGAGAGCGGCCGGGTCCAAACAAGGGGCGAGTGCAGAGATGGATCTCAGCCCAACCTTGGAAAAAGGAAAAGCTGTCGCTGCCTTCGAGGAAGAGAATGATGGACCGGTAAGTGGAGTCATCGCCTTGATACTGGTTTGACTGCTGGATGATTAGATGTTGCTTCACTATTGGGTCGGTTGCCTTATGATGGCTGTTACTTGCCTGTTGCTTTTCTAAAAGTTGCCTGCCGGTTTTTTATTGCTTGCCTGTTGGTTTTGTTAGTTGGTTGTCGGTTTTCTATTGGTTGCCTGATGGATTTCTGTTTGCTGCTTTTATATTGATTGCTTTTGTTTTTTGTTGGTTGTTGGTTTTCTGTTGGTCGGCTGTGTTCTGCTACTTGCTAACTGAAACTTCTTAGTTTCAGTTAGTTGCTTGTTGATTAAGTGAATCTTGATGGTTTTCCTGTGTTTCTCTAATGAAAGGCATGCTGACAAATGCCATAACTTACCCTGTTTCATTTCCATGTTGTCATATTTCTGCATATCTTGTTGATGATCTGTGACATGATTCCATGTCTGCAGGTGAAGGAGTTGAAATCTGATGAGCTCCACCAGTCCACCAGCAGCTACCAGCAGAACTCTGCACATCTGAGGTAAAACATCATCCTGCTTATGGATCAAAATCCAATTTCAGTGGGATTTGTTTCTGGGCTGGAAAATCATGGGAGTGTTTTCATTTTAATCTGCTGTTTTCTTCATTCAGAAAGCCTTGAAAAAAACTCTGAAATCATTCTGCTTCTTTTTAAAAACCATTTTTTTCTAACTTCATGACTTTTGTCAGTGCAGTTTCAGATATTAGGAATGATTTTTCTCATTGTTGCTGTTTAGGTCTGAAGCTGAGAGGAAGGACATCCTGCCCGTTAAAGTAAGCTGCTCCTCTAAAATGCATTTATATTCTGGTCAATTCAAGACGTCAGTAGCTCTTCATTCAATCACGTGATTTTTTAAGAATGTTTCATTGAACTTTGAATGTTTTTCAATCATTGTTAGCCGTTTTCTTGTTCCCTCTGACTCTTTAAAGTTGAGCCTAAAGCCATAAAAAACTTTATGGAGTTTTTATTTACAGCTAACCTTTGACGTTTAGTGACAATATGAGTTAATCTCTAGTAAAAACACTAAATAATCCAGTTTTCTTCCATTCATGCAGAAGGAAACGGCTGCGCTGGCAGGCCAGAGCAGCCAGGAGGCAGCAGTGAGTCGGTTGGAGGCCGAGAAGATGCAGCTGTACAGAGACCTGCAGCGCTGCGTTTATGAGATCCAGCAGCGGGACCAGTACTTCCACCAGCTCAACACCAAGGTGTGAAACAGCCCGGCTCCTCTGGAGGCGATTCACAGCTGCCAGCCAAACCAGAGTCCAGATCTTCTGAGAGAAGATGTGCTTCATCCACCTTCATCCCTCGTCTTCCTCTCTGCAGCTGCAGCAGGCGGTGGAGGAGAAAGCTGCGGTCGCAGGCCAGCTGAGGGCCGTTTCCCAGACGCTCAGGGACAGCCAGAACCGCTGCCACTGGCTGGAGAGTCAGATCCAGGGCCAGGTAGAACCACCTCGGCACCTGCATCCTTCCCTGGGATCAGTGCTGCTCGATCTGCACCACATGGAGGCAGAGAGATTAAAACTAATCTTTTCTGCTTTGTTTGCACCTTCTGTCCACAAACAAACTGGATTTTTGGTGATAAAACCTGATGAATTAAATCAACAGAAGTCATCATGTTTTGTTTGCACCATTTGACGCCATGAAGGCAGACATGTGGGATTAAAGCCTGGTGTTTGCTCACAGCAGGGCTCGGCTGAAGTGGCTCCTGGAGCCCCTCAGGAGAGGAGCAGCGACTCCGTCAGCGAGGCAGCAGAGGCCAATCAGCTCCGGGAGAGGTGACCACATCTTCCTTCTCACCCCGACATAAAATCTGTCAAATCACTCAACCTTCATGGTGTGTGTGTGTGCGTGTGCGTGTGCGTGTGTCTGCGTGTGTGTGTGTGTGTGTGTGAAGGCTCGTGGAGGTGGAGCTCAGTCTGGCTGATGAACGAGCGAGGAGAGAGAGCGCAGAAGAGGCGCTGCGACTGGCGGAGGACAGAGCGAAGAGGTGAGGCGTTCACAGACCTCTCTCAGAGTCCGGCTGTGAAAAGCTGCAGCGCAGAGCTTCAAACTGTGTTTCTGTTGCCCAGCGCTGCATCCGGCCCGTCCAGAGACAATCAGAGGGACTTCAGCATCGAGATGGAAGCAGAGGAGGAGTGGGAAGCTCTGAGCCTCGACCCAAACCAGCCGCTCATAACGAGGAAGGTCAGGAAAACTCAAACACTCTGAACCATCCTGTTAAACACCAACGTGTTCACAGCAGGGGAGCTTTCTGCGAGTCCTGGGCCGTTTCTACCAGCTTGACCTGAGCGGCGCCCCCTACAGGCTACTCATCAATTAAACGGGTTGTCACCAAACTGGCTGCTACTTTTCTGATAGTAAAAATAAAACGGACTAAGATCATTTTAAATTATAAGAATAAAGCCATAATGTAACCTGAGGAAAGTAGAAAAATTGAGAAAAAGTTATTCTTGCATTAAATCAACTTTATTGTCATGTAACTTTATTCTCGTAATATTATCACTTCATTCTTGTAATTAAAAATAAATTCTGGCTCTAAACCTCCATCATTGCTTGAACATCATAAAACATGTCAAAATATAATATTACATTGAAGCTTGTTCTGAGGGCTGGTATGAAAAGGAGAAAATAAATATAGAAATAGAGATATAGTGTAGACTAAATATAGCTTACCTTGTGACTGATTATATGACAAATGGGCTTGCCTTATTCCACTGCATTTAATTCAGAGTGCAGGAGGTTTAAGCAGCAGCAGGTTGGGTCTTTAAGCTCCTGTCTCATCCGGCATTAGTTTGGTGTGGAGTTCTGCAGGTGGAACTTCGGTTTTTCCCTGATGGATGGTTTGTCTCCCCCTCCAGGTGAAAGGTGGCATGGTGGCGTGTCGCCGGTGGCTGCGGGGGCGGAGCCTCTACTTCTCCAGGCTGCTGACGGCTCGCGCTCGCTCTCGGTATTTCTTCCTGGCCTACCTGCTCACGATACACGTGGTGGTCCTGATGTGCCTCACCGGGGCCTGGTAGTGGAGTCCCTCAGGGCCTCCTGTGGTTTCTAACTGCGTTTCTGTGTTAAAACACTAAAACCAGCAGAGCTGCACGAGCTGCAGCTTCCCTCTGAGCTCCTGCAGGTCACAGGACACTTGCACTAGTATTTAAAGACCAGACAGCTGCACAGTTCCTGCAGCGGCTCCCTGGTTTATCGGAGAGCGAAGCTGCAACAAGGTTTTTCTGTTGAACTGAATTATTGAATGTCAGTGTAAAACAAACCTTTAATCATGACTCTCCTTTTGGTTTTCTTACAATTTAATAATCAGAGGAAGGAGCTGGAGTTCTTGAATAGTCGTAATTTGAGGAGACGGGATGATTGAACCTTCGTCCGTCTCCGTTAACACTACTGAACGTCTCTGTTGCCTTCCTGAGCGAACACATCCTCAACCCACCGCTGCTTCACCCGCCTGCCTGAGTTGCACATAATCAATCGTAATGCTGACTTCAACTATGCACTGATGGAAGCTCACAAGCGCCGCTCCCTTTAAAGCCAAAGGTGGCAGAGAAACTGCATCCGTGGTAACGACGATGATGACGATGAAGATGATGAGATGAAACTCTTGTCTCAGTGTGTGCCATTTGAAATAATCTACAGATATTTAAGATCCTCCTGTATTTATGAGTATCCAGAACCTGGGCTGTACATGATGTATTTATGTTTGTATATTCCTCTCTGTACATTTTCCATGAAATCAGGAGTTTCCTGAAAGCAGATGGGATTACAGCGCCAGCTCCTAAACTCTCTGCTTCTGCTGCGTTGTTGTAATTACTTGTATAAAAGTTTGAAACACGGAAACGAATGTATTTATGGAAAAAGGTCAAACTACTGAATATTTTCTTTACTATTTTTCCGAGTTGGCGACGCCTCACAGACTCAGAGGTTAAACTTTGTGCAATAAAGTGACATTTTTCAGCTCATCCTTCATCTCAGAAAGACGTTAATAAAGTTCATCAGATCACTTCTCACATTTCACTCCTGCTTCTTTATCTGCTCTAAAGTTAAAGCCTCTATTGAGGAAAATGCATGTTTTATTGCAGGCAAAGCCGTTTTTCTGGGGGGTTTTAGAGCACAACGTTTTCACTTCATAAAAAGAACCTTTTCTAGTTTGTTTGTGTGTTTGAGGAATGTGATGCTCAAACTGTCCAGAAGTGGGCGCACTTCCGCTAATAGATGAGCTAGCTTTTTTTAGCATTTTTGCTAACATTTGGCATTCTTGGCTTTCCCTAAATAACTTTTTCCAGATCAGTTCTGAAGTACTAAATTAGTCATCTGTTTTGAAAACATTCAGTTGAAAGAAGCTCAACAAGACGAGATGTGATTGGTCGATACAACACCCAACAGGTTGAGATTGGTCATTGTTTAGCTAATGCTAAAGCTTATGGCTTTAGCATTAGCTAAGCTGTTGTTCATGATCAATGCTTTAGCGAGGCTAAGTTTAGTTAGCGGTGCCGTCTGGAGCAGGTTTGGTTGAATTGGACCCGCTTGTCCAATAAACTGCTCTGATATGAGTTTTGTTGCACTAAATGGATGTAAAATGGGGAAAATTAGAAGTAATACATGATGTAATTGATAACGCTGAGGAGCCATGATCACAGTACTGAAGGCTTTTAAAAGTTTAAATGGTGAAAATTGTTGATGTTTGGGTGTAAATGCAGTTCAGAACATTTAATCAGTTGATCCAGTTTACCTGAACTGAACTGGTTCTGATGACTCAGTACCCTAAATAATAATTACATTAACCTCTGCGTTTTAGGCTAAAATATAAAAATATTTTTAAATGTTATGTTTGATATTATCTTATTAGATTTTTATTTAAAATTCCAGAATAAGAGATTTTATCACCGAGGACTTTGTTTCATGTAATGTGCGCATTGAACCACTAGAGGGCAGAGTCTGTCAGCGTCCTGTGCAGGATATCCCAGTATAACCTGAGCCAGCCATGCTGACGGTGTCACAGAGGTGGGATCTGTGTCTCCTCATAAATTTGGCCCCTTTTTCCAGTTATTTCAGCTGCAGGAAGTGATCATTAATTTATCGCCGAGTCATCACGGTCTTACATCATTTATGGAGAAGTTCCCTTTTCTTCTCTTAAGACTGGATCTGATCTCATTCAACATGACGTCGTGTTGGAGGCAGAGAGGGTTTCCTCAGGAAAACGGTTTCTCTCTCTGCTTTATGTTCTTCAAACAACCTTCAGCTTCTGATCAGAGATGAATTACAGCTTTTATAGACGTTATTTCTCTTTCAGCAATAAAGTCCAATATTAGACTCCAGTTTCTGTTGCTGATGGGGATGAATCATGGACATTTAAAAACCGGAGCCATGCTGTCTCACTCCGACCTCAAGTCAACTCGCTTTGGATTTCCAGGCTTGTGACAGAAACCGCTCAGACTTGGTTCTAATAAAAGAAGAAAATCTGCATCCCGGTTTGCTCCGGTAGCCCTTAAAGCGGTTCTCCAGTTGAGGGTGACCCAGTTGCTTCCAGCACTGGAGGAACAGCAGAGGAGGAGTAGGAGAGAAGCATGTGGGAAACTGCTATGATTAATGTGCCTTCAGAGGTGGACTGAGCCAGAAAGGAGGCCGAACTGAAGGATGTTTTCATCAGATCTCAACCCACAGCTGATACATCCAGGATGATCCTTCATGTCATCATTAAATCATCAGTACTGATGTCGAACAGCAGGAATACAGATGGGACTCATCATAGCAATCAAGTGACAAACTGCTTTTTCACATCCCAGAATCAAAACCATCAGAGGATTTAACCCGACCAGAGAAAGGAGGCAGAACATTTAATCACTGCCTGGAGACGCAGCTCCTTCAGAAACAACTCAATGCTTCAGACAGAGGCTGACTTAGAAAACCACTGCTGGAGTTCCACAAGGGCGTGTGTTCGCTGCACTCGCCTTTTCAGTTTATTTTCCCAAAGTTTAACCTCTTTCAATGTAATGTTATTAAAGGCGGGTTTTCTAATGATTTATATTCTTTTTTTGATCACGACGACGACGATGATGATGATGATGATGATGATGATGGTGATGTTTTTATTGTTTTCATGTTTTCATGTTTTTCATGTTTTCATGTTTTTATTGTTTTCATGTTTTCATGTTTTTATTGTTTTCATGTTTTCATGTTTTTCATGTTTTCATGTTTTTCATGTTTTCATGTTTTATGTTTTCATTGTTTTCATGTTTTTATTGTTTTCATGTTTTCATTGTTTTCATGTTTTTATTGTTTTCATTGTTTTCATGTTTTTATTGTTTTCATTGTTTTCATGTTTTCATGTTTTTATTGTTTTCATGTTTTTATTGTTTTCATGTTTTTATTGTTTTCATGTTTTCATGTTTTCATGTTTTCATTGTTTCAGTCTGCAGGTTTTCTCTGTTACCTGTTTCAGTCCTGAGTTTTTTCCGCTTGGCCTATAAAGTGTCCCAGTTAGTAACTGGGTCTCCTGCTGCTGGAGGTGCTGGTGGTGTAAGGAGGAGGCAGCAGGGAGGAGGCAGCAGGGCGGAGGCTCCTCCATCTCGCCTGTGTTCCCACCTCTCAGCCTTTTTGTCGCCTCTGGAATTGCTTTGGGCGGCTGGACGTGTCCGGACAGACGCCTGGCTCATCACCGTCTCTCTGGAGCGGCTCAGACTTCTCGCTCCTCTTTCTCGTCTTTTTTCTGTTTCTGGTTTCTTCATCGTCTCACCCTCCTCATCCTCCTCATCCTGCTGCTCAGCTGCGGGTCTCTGACCTGCAGGAGTCCAGAAACACCAACGTAAAACGCCGCAGCTCTGATTTCCTGCCCACCGCTTCAGCATCGTTACCTCATGTGCTACATGCATGACCCCGCTCCCAGAGTGGCTCATTAGTTACCATAGGAACCAGATCCTCCCCAGCAGGCGCCGTACATCCAGACTCCTCCCACTGCTGTCTGTGTTCATCGTGTTTGACCAGGTTTCCATCACCAGCTGCTTTCAGTCACCAGAGCTTCAGCTTCAGCCTGACCTTTAACACCTCCAGGAAAATTAAGAACAAATTATTCCACTGAAAATTCTCAACTTTCAACTTAAAATGTCTGAAATACTGACATGTTCATGCAGTTAAATGTCTGAAATCTCTGGTTTAGTTGCTGAACAGTCAGAGGTCAAGCTCGGGTCAAGCTGCAGCCGTCTGACGGTTCCTGCTGCAGTTAAAGTCTGAAACTGACCTGAAATCAACACAAACATCCAACAACAAACCGACTGCAGGAAAAGACTAAACATGAGCTCATCTGCATGTTTTCATTTTAATGAATCCTCTGAAACATTCGGCCTCTCAACCTTTACTCACTTTTTGACGATTTCCATGCAGTTTGAAGCCAATTTGCTGAGACGTGACGTTCAGCGGAGCTGCAGAGAGGAAACGTGGAGAAGAGGTTTAGTAAAAAGATCAGGTTCTGATCCTGATGGAGCCTTTTGTTTGACGGAAGTGTGAATATTTGCAGTGGAGAGAAAAACACTGCATACACACACACACACACACACACACACACACACACACACACACACACACGCACACGCTGGGGCCTGAGTGTGGACGGTTTTCAGTCGCTCTGCCGTTTGGTTGCTTTGGACCCGGCCCTGGGTGGAACCGGCCTGTTGCTCTGGCCGCCTGCCACTGTTGCCATGATCAGCATCCTGCTCGACTTCCCATCGCCGTTGTCATGGTGATGACGGTTTATTTGCAGGGGGCCACGCCGGTCTCCCATGTTTCCGGGACGCAGGTAGATGAATGTTTCATGATGTCATCATGCAGAACCGGCCCGACAGAAACACTGTGACCAGGGTTCAGTGAGCAGAACCGAACTCCAGAACCTGGAAGTTCTGGAGTCCGGTTCTGCTCTGGACTCCAGAACCTGAGAAAAAACTCCGAATAAAAACAATAATTCTGAATTTTCCATTTCTTCACATCAGATCAACAGAATTTGTGTTTCACTGAGTTTTGATGTGACAAAGAAATATTCATATTCATGGTTTCAATGTTTTCATGAAATAAAAATAAAAATATGAATGATGTACTGACCCCCTTTACTCTGACACCCAGAGCAAAATCCAGAGCAACTTCTGGTGTAAAATGTTTGAGTCAAAGTTTTTCTGTTTATCTTATCTTTAAATATCTGCATGAGTTTGACATTTTTCAGGTCAGTTATTTGTTTTTATATTTATTATTTGTTATTTAACTGTTATGTTTTGTTTGATGTGATGTAACTGATTCCTGGTTTGTTGGAGTTGTTTTTGTTCGTTACTGCCGTTCCCTCGTTGTGGATCGTGTTTCATCATTTTCATCCAAACTTAGACAAAATGTCCGGACAAACCTGGATCTCTGAAATCCTCTGGTGCTTCCTGTTTGCAGTGCAGCTGTGCGTCTGGCCCTTTAAATGCCTTCAGGCTTTGCTCTGTTCCCAGCTGCAGAAACTGGATGCAGGAACATCAGGAAGCTGCTGCTGTTCAGTTTGTAGCTGTTTCGTCTCAACGTTAAATAAACGTTTGGCCACTCAGGTTTATGTTTGAAAATTTCTCTTCTCATTTTTATTACATTTCCTGAAATGTTGAAGCAAAAGAAAACAGACAGAAATGTTTTCTATGAATTTATTTGTTTTTTCTTCCAGGTTAATCAGATCAAATATCTGCTTTGGGTCAATAAATGACCAACGTATGTCAATTATGTTTAAAAAAACCCCACAAAACCTGAATTTCCTGAGCTGCTCTTCAGATTCAAAATGGCGTCTCAGTTTAATAAGAGCAGAAAAGCAGCGTGACGTCACAGTTTGTTGTCTCTGGCGCTTCTTTGTCCCGCCTCCTCATCATTTCTGTCCAATGGGAGCAAAGATCATCACACGCTGCGAGTGTTGCTGAACCTGCTGCAGAAACCAACCCTCACTGCCTGCCGCCCTGGGCAGAGAGCCATGTTCATATCAGACCATGTGTTTGGATCAGAACTCGCTGGTATCTGAGCCTGTAAATGATCTTCTGCTCCGGTTCCGGTTGTATTTCTGCTCTCTGGGAGGCAGGAGGCAGATGATCTTGTCCTCCACCTGAGCAGCACCAACGCCCCCTGCCTCTCTCTCCTCTCCTCGCTCCTCCAGCTCCGCCCGCCTCCTGCTGGCGGGGAGACGCGCCGCTCGCAGCCGCGCTCGGTGGCTCTCGCCTCGGATTGAATTTCTGCTCGGAGGTTTTCCGGCTCCGGTCCGCAGAGCCGCACTTTGCCTGGAAGTTTCCCTGCACGGAGCTCCATGGAGCGGCTCTAGGAGGAGCCGCAGCCCGGAGGAGGAGGAACCAGTTCAGGCCGAACAGGAACCAGAACCACGGTCAAGGTGAGCATCACTGGTTTCTTATGTTTCCCCTCAGCGAACAGAAAAAGCTCCAGAGATTCTTTCATCTGTTTTTGTGGTTTAAAGCAACGTGAAGATTTGATTTGCACTTTATTTCTGCAGCATTTTCCTCTAAAATCAGTGAATTTGCTCCAGTCAGAATAAAGAGTCACAAAGTGGCTGAAAAGCTTCTGCAACCTTCAGGGTGTAAATACTGAGTGTCTCATTGTGTGAAAGCTTCACAGTGGAGGTGATGCTGCGTTTGGGTTCAGCTGAATTGGCTCTTTTCCTGCAGCATCTGGAGCTCATCAGCATTAATTGCTGCGGATCATTCTGGACCAGAACCAGGAGCATCGATCCGTTTGACTGCGTCCTGTAAGATTCACACAAAGTTTAGATCCCTGCATGTCAGAAATAATTCAATCTGCTTGGATCTGTAGAGGGGATGCAGGTCAGTCGACACTTTAAGGATTTGGATTTTTGTCTGAATATTGTAAATGAAAATCCAGATCAGATCAGAAATGAAAATGTTTTCTGGTGAAGAAAAAGAAAAACCCAGCATGGCTGAACTTCACTTGTTTTCTGACTGATCATTTTAAAGTCTTTGGCTCCAGATCTGGTAGATTCCTCTGGTTCTCTCTGACGGCGTCCCACAAGGCCCAGTTCGCTTTGCTCTCTGTTTTTCCACGTGGCTCGGTTCTGATGGAGCTTCATTCATCGTCTCTCCGTCCTGCCCTGAAATGCGCCGCCGTGATGCTGCTGCTTCATCTGTGCAGCATCTTGAGCCACATCCAAATGTTGATCTCGTTTTTTACTTGGCATAAACTTTGAGCATTTTTTCAACTCATTTCAAACCAGCAGCGTTTGGAAGCTTCGCCGAGCCAAACGTTCTGGTTCTGAATCGGACCTGAACCCGTCAGTGTTTGTAAAGGAACCTTTTGAGGAGCGAATATTAGTTTTTACTCAAGTTGTTTTTGTTTGGTTTTAAAAATGTAAAAACTCAAAACTTTCTTTTAGCTGTTCACAAATCTGAATCTCTGTGCGATTTGGAGGTGTGTGCACTTCCTCCCAGCTGGGAGTCCAACTCCACAGGACGGTGCAGCTCAGACCAGTTTCAATGCTCTGAACTTTATTTCACAAGATGACCAACAGGAAGAGCAGAGATTCATCTGCTTATGTCCCTGAATGTTGATTTCTCATCCTATTGTTTAAATTCCCTCCTGGGTTTTCAGTTTGGAGTCTTATGACCCCATTGCTCTGAGTATTTTCTGTTTCTTTAGAGCCTGAAAGGTTGGGTGTCTGCTGAAAATATCTCCATGTTTAAACAAACAACAGGAGGAAAAGGTGAAACGTTTCCCAACAGAGAATCAAAGTTTTTGAGGTTGAGGACGGAGGAGGCTGAGAGTTTCAGAAAGTCAGAGATTCATCTCCAGAAATAATTCAGCTGAGATCCGGAGGATGAAAGCAGCAGCAGGACTTCATGAAACCGTATAATTTCAGCCGCTGCATCGCTCATCCCTGACATCTCATCGCAGCGCCGCTGGACTGGCATTTACCTAAATGTCAGGTGTAAGCACACATGTGGGCGGACCGTCTCATTTACACAGGGATGTTTAATTAATACTTGACGGTTTAACAGCCGGCACCTGCCGCGAGCATCAAAGCCTCCGCTTGGACGTCTCTGGCAGAGACTGGTCGGGAGTTCGTTGTTGGGTTTGTGCTGAGTTTGAGGTGGAAACGTTTCCAGTTGAGGATGTGAATGAGGTCAGGAGTCAGTGCAGCCGTTCTCAGCTGCTTCGCTTTAAACTCCAGGCTATTTCAGGAAGCCAATCTTTCACTTTCCTTCCTGAAACCAGACTGATAAGAACAGACTGGATCAGTATCTCTTCCTGTTAAAAAAGTACAGTTTAGTGAAATGCATGTTTCATTGGGGCTGAAAATGGAAACAAATTGCAGGAGGTGAAGCAGCTTTTCAATAAAAAATGATGTAAGATTTAATATTCTCTGATCTGCTGCCAGTCGTTTCTGTCTGCATCTTTCTGCAACAGAAAAACTCTACAACTCGCAGAAAATAGGAATTTTAAACATGGAATTAGTGAGTGCGCCCCCTGCAGTCAGAGTTACGAACTGCAGTTGATAATCTGCAAAATGGGCCAATTTTTATCTGAATAAATGTTTGAATAATCAGTAGAATAACTAAAATAACCATGCTGGATAGTTACTGAAGTGTACCCCAGCATGATGCTGCCACCGCCGTGCTTCACAGTGGGCTGCTGCGTTCTGTTAGTTTAGTGCAGGTTTGTTCAGACGGGTCGACGTTCTCCCCGACCCGTCTGCTGGGTTCTGTCGTCTTCATGGTTCTGGTTTTTCTCTGAGCCCAGAACCAGAACACCTGGTTAAATTAAACCCAGCAGGAATCTGTTTACTGATTATCGGTGATTATCGGTGATTATAGGTTCATCAGACCACATGAAGGTTTTCTGTGTCTGTAATCTGGATCTTTATGTTTCTTCCTCTCATCTTGGTACAGACTCTGCAGAAAGTCTCTGGCTTTTTTTCTCTGGTCATTCTGCACATTTTGGACCAGAACCGGAAACAGAACCCGCCTGTTCCCGTCTTCAGCTCCGTTCAGCTCCAGTGAATCCAGATGAACCGGGATGAACCGGCTGGAGCAGCTGATTCTTCCTGGCATCTCGGCTGATTTCCTTTCACTTTCCCATCCAATCGAACCAGAGCAGAGACTTCCTGGTCTGGCAGGTCAACCCCAGAGGTCAACGGTTGACCTGCCAGAGGTCAACCCCAGAGGTCAACGGTTTATTTCTGTTTGGCATTTAGCAAGCAGAAATAATTTATAACCTGCAGCGAGAGAAGTTTGGTCTGCACTGCAAAAACACAAAAAAGTATTTAGTTTAATTTCTGGTTCACTTCAAATAAGACAAAACTAATTTATCTGTAACTTTTTAGGAAGGAATAGCAAATTATTTTCAATCAATAATTTGATGGCAGATTATTTTCTCATGTCATAATTTAAATAATATGATGGATGAACTAGCATTGTTTTCATCAATGCTAAGGAATTATTGACTGAAAACTGTCTCATATAACTTGCTGAAAAGTTATTCATGATTTAGTTTAGTCTTATTTTAAGTGAAATACAATATTTGCATCAGATAAAATACTTGGTAAGATTTTGAGTTTTTGCAGTGTGAACTATCTTGCTGCTTCTTGTCATGGTGTATGTAAACTTGTGGCTTCAGCCGTCCCTCCGTTGCTCCTGGGTTGGAGCGCGTCTGTTTTCCTGCTCCGTGTTTATCTGTGGCCCCGGAGGAGCCAACAGGAAGTGTGTTTACGAGGCGGTGGCGGCGTTGGATTCTGCCTTCTGCAGCCACTGAAGCCAAACGGGTCCGAGTTCCAGCCCTGAGGCCCCCGGCTGCAGAGACCCTGCCTCCTCCTGCTGCCAGCGCCATCTGCTGGTGGGAACTGATCTTTAATCCTGGCAGGATTCCCCAGCAGACCCGCTGCGCTCCGACTGCAGGGGCCCGGCTACAGGGGCCCGACTGCAGGGGCCCGACTGCAGGGGCCCGACTGCAGGGGCCCGGCTGCAGGGGCCCGACTACAGGGGCCCGACTGCAGGGGCCCGACTGCAGGGGCCATGGTCGCCTCACGAAGCTGCAGGGCCGGTTTGGGTGGACCTGATGATGATGATGATGATGAAGAGAGTTTTAACAAAAATAGATGAAAAAGTCTAAAACGCTGCAATAAAAGCCAGAATATTTCAGAAGTTGAGTGAAAATCCTAAAGTCATTCAGTCACAGCTGAAGTTTCTAAACATCAAGCTGACGTACGGAGGGAAAACACGTCCAGGCGTCTCTGCAAAGGCTGAGGAAGAAAAACCCAGCATGGAGGGAACTGGAGCAGGACGTTCAGCTCCACACTGGAAACCAGTGAACAGAAAAGGATCTGATGCAGAAAGAAACTCTGAAACCGAAGCCTTAAGGCTTCACATGTGCAGCTGTTCACATGGACAAGGCAAACGTCTCCTGCACAAAACGCTCTGAGGTCCAACGGGACGAAGGAGAAGCTCTTTGACCTCAGCAGGAGTTGGTGCTTCAGGAAGATCTGCAGCTGCAATGTTCCATGGTAACAGATTCAGATGAAATCATCTGGATTTCATTTCAATAATGAGATTTAAAGACTCTGGGTTGCTAAACTTTACATGCTCTTTAAGACGCTCGCTGAAGATTGAATTCAGAAGATTTGAAACGTTCATCGCTGCTGAGATCTTAAAAAGAATCGATTTTAATGTGCAGCCGCTTTGAATCCAACAGACATTTTGTGAATTTTCAGTTGATTTAATATTTTTCCTGTTCTTAATTATTTAAGTTTGTGTAAATCATATTTGCAGGGATGATGCTGCAAACACGGCATCTCTGCAGGCGAAGATCAGAGCGTTCATCTGAAAACCAGTCGGTTTTTCTGAGGCCTCAGCGACGGCGAAGGAAAATCCGACCATCTGGTTTCGCTGTGAAACGGCCAAGAGGAGCCGAGCCAAGAGGAGCCGGATCAGGAACAACTGGTCAGAGTTTCCACCTTCAGTCATTCCACACTGAATCTGGGCTCAACCTGAAAGACGCAAATGTTCCTCTGATGAAGCAGAAAAATGGAAAAACGTTCGTCTGCATGAGCGACGCACCAAACAACCTGCTGCTCTTACTGAAAGGCATGCTGGGAAATCCGGCTCAAAAATAACATCAGAGTTTTTCATAACAGATTCTGATTTGAATGTTTCTTTTCAAGGGCAGGAAAATATTTCAAGTGTTTGTTGACCGTCTCTTCTGTTGGTTGTCAGGAGTTTAATTATGAGAATAAAGTCAAATAGAAACATTATATTCCCAGAAAACATCCAGAAAATTAGCAGAAATCAATTTAATGAGAAAAATCCTGAGCTTTCACATTGACCTGATGTGATCAGCTCGATGTTGGTCAATAGTTTCAAAGTCCAGATGATAATTTGATGCTCATGTGATGAAATATTTCCTTATTTATAAAACTGACATCAAAGTATAACTTCAAAAGTTCCTCGTTTTATTATCGTTGCTGCTTCTCAGTCCAAATATTCTGACTTTATTCTCATAATCTAAACTTTTAGCCTCGTCCTGCCAGTCATCATGAAGTCGACCTGAAGGCCAAAGGAATGGAAGCTGAAAACAAGATGGCCGCCCCGAACTACGGAAACCCACAGAGGTCATGAGTGGAAAAAATCCAAATTGTTCCAAAATGAAATCTAAACAAAAAGTAAAATTTACTGATAATTCATGTTTTCACCTGGACCTGCTGATGAAAGGAAGATGAAACCTTCATGTTGGGAACGTTCATGTTGGGAACGTTCATGTTGGGAACGTTTGTGTTGGGAACGTTCATGTTGGGAACCTTCGTGTTGGGAACGTTCATGTTGGGAACCTTCGTGTTGGGAACGTTCGTGTTGGGAACGTTTTCCGTCCGGATCGGGTCACAGAAACAGGAATCTGTGGAAATGATTCTTTCTGGGTTTGGCGCTGCAGAGATGAACTGGAACAGCTGACAGATTTTTATTGCATCTTTGATCTTCAGCTTCTTGCCTGTTTGTAGCCCTTCCTCCTCCTCCTCCTCCTCCTCCTCCTCCTCCTCGTTTCTGTCCGCCAGCGCTCAGAGATCTGACGGCATGCGAAGGCAGCATCACTGTAATCAGGTTCAGCTAAATCCTCCTCTTACTGTACAGGAAACCCATTTATTATGCATTAACTGTGATTCACAATTCCTCTCTATTTGCCTCTTTTTGTGTGAAATAACCCAGATTGTTCTTAAAATGCTCATCATTTTATTGGTTTGGAAAAGAAAAGCTTCACCAGGAATTGAAAACATTTTGATCATTTGTGTTAAAATCATAAGATGAAGAAGTTTTGCTCCCTGCTGCTGCAGCTGGATCAGATTAATGCTGATTCTTTGTGTCGAACATGTTGCATAACCAGCATGTTAACAACCAGGAAGTGATTAAAACAATAAAACCAGTGAAGTGACTGACGGCTGAATGAAGCTGGACTGGAGGGAAACGCTGCTGCAGCTGCTGCAGCTGCATGTCTGCACTTTCTGCTGTTCAGATGAAATATTGAATCTGTTAATATTTGAACGTTGTGAGGTCATTTAATTTCCTCCTCTCCTCTCAGGGAGCGCCGGGAAGCCGGACCTCGTCCTGCAGAGCGCTTCTCCTCCGGATCTGATGGCTGAAATGGTACGTAGATCCGCCTGAAGTTCTCCAGCTCTGCTGAACGACGAGGCCTCCGACACACGAACGCCTCATCACTATGATGATGATGATGATGGGCTTGAAGGCTTTTCTGCTGCCTCTTTCCTCTCTGCTCTCCATGCAGCTCAGATTTGTTTCAGCTCAACTTTTTCTATACTTTTTTTCATTATTTTTAGAATTTCAGTTTTTCATTTTTCATCCACAGTTAAAACTCGGCTGTGCTGCGTTTACACGATTCAAACTGAGTTTTTATCCTGGAAGCCTTCCTGAAGGCCAGGATGGATGCCCTCTCGGGGGCGCTACAAACACAACCTGATGGATTTCAGCTCGTTTGTTGCTCTGACGTTTTGGGAAGTTTGGAGGAAACTTGTCTGAATATTTTTGGTTTCTTTTATCAGGGCTGAAGTTTAGTTCAGAGAGATGCTGTGCTGCTGTGCTGCGTTCAGGTTCCCAGATGCTGCAGCTGCAGCATCACTGCCATCATAAAGTGTTAAATTCCAGCTCTGGGCGTTTCTCTGGTGTGTCAGTAACAGGTCAGTGTGCTTGAACTAGGCCATTCAGTGGAGGCGCCTGGATGTGGCCAGGAGGATCTGATCAGATCGTCCTGCTTTTGTTACCAAAGTGTTTCTGAGGTCATTCAGGAAGCTGAACGATCTGAGCGGCGTGTTGCAGGAGCCGCTGCTTCCTGAGCCGCCATGCAGGCGGCTCCAGGTTCTCGGCAGGCGTGTGATTGGCTCTGCGTGTGATTGGCTCTGCGTGTCGCTGTTTCTGCTGGATGGTCTTTATTCTGCTCATATTGTGTCATTTATCTCAAGCAGCTGCATTGATTGCTGTCTTGGCCGCTCGGCCATCGATTGGACATTTTCCCTCTTGTCTCGTCTTGGTTTCATGACCTGCTGCTTCGGCGCTTTGGTTTATTTCAGACCTTCACGTGAACAAACAAGCAGATGGAAAACAAAATGGATAAATCTTCAGGACATTCCCTCTGCTTGTTATCTTAAGTAAATCTTAATCTTTGAACTTTTCCTTTTCTCAAACAAAATGCCAGTTGAAACAAGAAGCAATCATCCTCTTCATAACTTTCGACTGTTTGAATTTTTCATACTCCTCCACCGAAACCTGCAGAGACACAAACGTTTCTGCTTAATAGAATTTAATATTTTAATTCCCAAACGTTGTTTAGTGTTTGTGTCTTTAAACGCGACCAAATTTATTTAACTAAATCTGTGACTTTAAGTTATTTGCTTTCAGAAAAGTGAATTGATGTGATAAAATATTCAACATTATGAGTGATGCATGTTGCTCTTGTTGGTCATGATTTACAGCTGTAGTAATGTATGTGTATATGTTACCCCAAACCTCTGAACAGTCAGTTAATCATGAGGTTAATGTACAGAATAGAGTATGGACTGAACTTCAGTGAGGCCAGTTTAGATTCCAAATACTTGATGTGAAATTTCCAGTTTAGCTGAGACTTTATATCTTTATACAATTTTATTTTCCTCTTTTATCCTGAAGCATGTTCTCAGGGTGTGCGCTAAAAGCCTCGTCAGTTTGTCAGTTTCATCAGGAAGTCTGTTAATTCATTTAGACATCGCAGATGGCAGCGAATACGAGACACCAGCTTGAAA
>VMRN01000322.1:7642-68487 GCA_010277015.1 Poeciliopsis turrubarensis
GTGTGGTTTCTGCATGTGGGTCAGAAGAATTAACCCCAACATGACAGTTACATGAAGAGTACCTCTGAGGAAAATCACTTCAATTCAGATTGGTGAAGGAAAAAAATTAAACCAAGTTATTAAATAAATAATAAATAGCAAACAATAACATTCAACTCCAGCCTCAGATATTCTGGACATGTCTGAGGGAAACCATTGGCATTTTAACTAATTAAACTTTACCTTTACTGATTAACATTTTTATCAATGAAAGATGCATTATTTTGTATTTTCCAGACATGGAGTGCTGGTTTATAGCACTATGCATGTGAAGGTAACTATCTTACCTTCAGCTATAAAAATGCTGCATATGTTAAACATAACCTAAATGAAGTTTGATGCTTTGAAATTGGGCCTTTGTCTCTTTCAGAAGCTCTTCCTTCAATACATCATCATAACATTTCTCCATTACGCCATTTAAAACAATTTTCTGAATTTTTGAACTGAGAAGTAGTTTGGATAATGAGCTCTTCAGACTCGCAGTTGCACCAGGGGTTTGCTAATTGTTGCTAGACTGATGGAGCTGTATGGGGGAGGCTTAGTTTCCATCTTGTAGAGAACCTACTCAACTGGAGAGTGAAGCTCGGAGGAGCATTGGCTAAATAGGAAGTGGTTTGTGAGCGAAAGCATCTAGAGACCTCTGAAAAGCTGGAGATTCAATGATTCCTCAACTCTGCCATGATCTTAGCGTGATGCTCAACAGGAATGTGGCAGATGTCACAGTCAAACAGGAAAATGATGGGTATGTTTTATCTGCCTGTCAATTACCAAAACCACACACACACACACACAAAAAAAACTAATCAAAACACATGTAGGGTTTCTACCTTACACATGTACTCTGCCGGACCATGTGTAAGGTAGAAAGCTGGGGTGTCCAATGGATCCGTCCACTGCTGGTCCAATGGACAGGTTCTAGTGGCTTTTATTTGACAGTGAGTAGATAGGAAAGCCAGTTATGAGAGAAGGGGGAGACATTCAGCAAAGGTCAACATGCCAGGGATCGAACTTGTGACAGACACGTAAAGGATTGCAGCAGTTTAAACAATAAATGTACAGAATCAGATGAAGTATATTTTTCTTTCTCTTTGATGGAAATTATTTTTCATCATGTAAAGTAACCTCTCAATGTACAAAGTGGGAAGAGCTGAAAATTTTGAAGTCCTTCAAAAACAAAGATATAAATAGATGTAAAAACATAAATAAACTAAAAAGAATCACTCAATTCAATTTCTAAGGAAATCTTACATTGTTTCTAACGATTTCTCAGTTTCTGGAGCAGGTTTGGTTTCTGTCTTTCTGGAATCACGCAACTGTTCTGCCATCCTGAAACAGAAATAAGTGTAATCTTCACATATTTCACTTAATAAAATTCTGATATTTCTCAGGATGCTTTACTGAAAATATTGTCAATCATTTTAATCCATTCATTTTCTTTCTATTTTAAAGTACCTGTCTTTGAAGGAAGTCAGTTCTTGTTGTTTTTTTCTCAAAGAGGTTCTGTTGAAGCAAAATGCTTCATGTTACTATAATAAAATAAATATATTGATGATTGCACTAATGTAACAACCCTTATGAGATGATACTTTCAGAATGTTGAGTCACTCTTTTGAACTGATTTGTATTTTACACTTGTTAAAGTACTTAAACCGCAAAAAGGTAAAAAAAGAATAATACCTACTTTGTCTCAATGAATTTTATCTCCATGTTTGTCAAACTGTTAGACACAAAATTAATGATTTAGATTTAAAGCTCCAGGAGCTTATAAAAAATATTTTTGGGATATTTGTTGAAACTTTCACTGTGTCATGACAGCATAGTACAAGACAGATAATCTGTGTAAAAAAAATCAATCTCGCTTTCTCCCAGTGTTAACTGTAAACAACCAATCATAGCCATTTAAGGAAACTGATTCAGGAAATCACTGACCTCGTCTGAAGGAATTGATTTGTTTCAGTCAAACTGTCATGAAAAAAAAAACAAAAAAAAAAACAGATTAAAACTCTCTAAAAACTCTGTTGTAAAATTTCTAAATATCTGACATAGTTTCTATGTCCACACGATGAGAAATAAGTTGTATGAAATAAAATAATGAAAATTACGGTATTTTAAATAGATTTTTAGATTGTATCTGAGCAATACCTTTGAATGTGTGATTTATGTTCTTTTTCTTTTTGTTGTGTAATATTTCTATAGAAAGAAAATTACATGATTTCAGAAAAGCATATAAAGCTTCAATCCTAGTCTCAATTTTAAAAACTGTCAATCAATACCAAGCAATGATGTTTTGATTGTAATAGCAGCAACAAATCCAGTGAAATACTGACCTCTCCTGCTCAAGTTGGTTTTGAATTTCTCTCAGCCTGTTATAAAAAGACAACAGATTAATTTTCCCATTAACACTGATTCTACTGTAAAATCATCAACATGATTTGATATTTGTCTTTACAAATATGAAACATGTCAATGTGTTTCATATTTTCTGTCACTACATCATCAGCAAACTGTGAAGCATCTTGAAATCTAGACTTTAATGTGCCCCATCAGCTTGTTGTGTGATCAGTACCTTTCTGTAACTGAGGTCAGTTCTTTATCTTTCTCTTCCAGAGCCGTTCTGGAGAAGGAAAACAAAAGAAAAATGTTTTGCAGCAAAGCTTGGAGCTTCACACTAAGATAGTTTGTATTTGTTCTATTGTCATTTTTCTTCTTTACAATTTACTCATGACAACCTGATTCTGTGATCAGTTGATGCAAAGTGTGATTAAGATTTAAAGAAATTGACTCAGTGAATCACTGACCTCGTCTTACGGAGTTCATCCTGGGATTCAGTCAGGCTGTTTAAAGCAAAACTGATTAATAACCCTTCATAGCACATGTTATGTTGTAAAATCACCAATTGTTTTTCATATTCTCAAAATCAATACAATCTGCATTTTATCATGACATTTTAGCTTGTATGTGATCAATACCTTTTATTCACCAATGTCAGTTCATTTTCTTTTTGTTTTAGAGCATTTCTAAGAAACGGAAAAAAGCATAAATTCAGCCCAATATTGAAAGTCTCAAACTTAAAAAATGTCTATACATTTACAACAGAACTGCCTTGATTGCAATCAGTGGCAACAGATCCAGTAAAATACTGACCTCGCCTGGTAAAATTGGAGTTCAGTTTCTCTCTGCCTGTTATAAGAAGGCAACAGATTAAAACCTTCCAAACACTGATTCTGCAGTAAAACCATCAACATGTCAATGTGTTTCATATTTTCTGTCACAACATCATCAGCAAACTGTGAAGCATCTTGAAGACTAAACTTTAATGTGGCCCATCAGCTTGTTGTGCGATCAGTACCTTTCTGTAACTGAGGTCAGTTCTTTATATTTCTCTTCCAGAGACGTTCTGGAGAAGGAAAACAAAAGAAAAATGTTTTGCAGCAAGGCTTGGGGCTTCACACTAAGATAGTTTGTATTTGTTATAATATAATATTTTGTCTTTACAATTTACTCATGACAGCCTGATTCTTTGATCAGTTAATGAAAAGTATGATTAACATTTAAAGAAATGTATTTAGTTTGACACTGAGCTGTCTGATGGAGTTCATCCTGGGATTCATCCATATTGTTATAAAAGCACAGATTCTGTTGTAAAATCATGAATATCTGACAGTTTTTATGTTAACATGAGTAGTAATATGTTATATGAGATTAAAAATGAAAATTACGGCTTTTAAAATATTTTTTTAGCTTCTGTGTAAACAATCCTTTTGATTACATTCTGTTCTCTTCCTTTATGACCTAAAGTATTTCTACAGAAAGAAAATAAAACATAAAACATAAGCCTAACATTCAAAGCTTCAAGATGAAAGTCTCAAATTTAAAGATTGTATATAAATTCCAAACAAAGCAGCAAAGCATTATTGCAATCAGATACTTTGTATTTTTTCTAATGACATTTTCTTCTTTACAATTTACTCATGTTATCCTGATTCTGTGATCAGTTTGTACAAAGTGTGATGGAAATTTGTAGAAACTTATTCAATAGAACCCTGGCCTTTCCTGAAGGGGTTTAGCCAGGGTCAGATTTATATAAATTATGCTGAAAAATGACTCAATGTCAGTCATAGTTTTTATTTTCACATGACCATCAATGTTACATGACACTAAAAAAAATTATAAAATTTTTTTTAAATAGTCTTTTGCCTTGTATGTACTTTTGATTGTACCAGTACTATTCTTTTCCCTCAGACCACAGCTAAGTGTTCGATATCTTTTTTGGCATTGGGTTGGTCCAGTCCTATCACATCGCTCTCTATAGTTTGTGCTCTGTCTGTCCCTTTTCTCAGCATCTCACTCCAGAATACAGGCAATTTTGGATGGCAAACCCTGTGTTCAGGGATTGAGAGGGGGAAATTAAAGGGATGATGTGAGCGGATTACTTTCTAATATAAGATCAGCTTGAAATGAAATGAATAGCTTAATAAATAAAACAAATATTGACATTTACTTTTTGTATTTGAGGGTTTTTTTAATTCATAAATAACATTAATTTAAGATTCTGAAACATTTGTGTGGAAAAATATATATATAAAAGTGGGCAAATATTTTCATAGCATTTTATATTGTGTAGTTGTCAAGTTTCTTTACACAATATAAACAACTAGTTACCATGCACTAACTGGAGAGTTCACCTTACCCTGTTTCGTCTTTCTCAAGAATTGAACTCCTGTTAAGAAAAAAAAAATTCAGATTCATCATAAGGTATTATCCTAAAATACAGGGGAGAGTATGAATGTGTGTTCTTAAAATAATTCAAACATCTGATTTTTTCAATTAAGTCCTTTAAAAAAAGTACTTAGGGATAGAGTGAGAAGTTCGGTCAGATACCTGCTGCTTAGGAGACAGAGACCAACTTTGCAGGTCTGTCATATATCACTGAATAATTTTCTTTCATTCTAAAATTTAGATTTATCTCACATTTTTGTAAACATTCATGAAACTAATAATTGAGCATCAGAAGGATGTTCCATCAAAGAAGTTTCTTCTGTTAAATTTCAATTAAAATTTTAACCCATGGAGACACCGGTGCATCACTCTTTGTACACTGAAAAGAGTTTATTTTTAAAGTTGAATATTGACTTTTAACTCATGAAGTCCTCAAATAACATCTTCTGTACATCCTGATTCAGTCATGTGAATAGTTAGGGATTCTGGGTAATGAAGGCAAAGTATTGAAAAGTAAGCTGATTTGGGAAACTTTGTTTTCTCTTAGTGCAGTAAATGTGAGATTCCACTGATTCAGCACTTCTAATCTTCAGATAAAGTATCACATATTACCTGTTTTGACAGCAATTCTCAAACAATTTGACATAGAATACATTTGTCTAACATTGCTGTTACACACAGTACTGACCAAAAGTTTGGACACACCTTTTCATTCAATGAGTTTCCTTAATTTTCATGACTATTGACATTGTAGATTCAAACTGAAGGCATCAAACTATGAATTAACACATGTGGAAATATGGACTAAACGAAAAAGTGTAAAACAACTGAAAATGCGCCTTATATTGTAGTGTCTTCAAAGTAGCAACCTTTTGCTGTGATTACTGCTTTGCACACACTCTGCATTCTCTTGATGAGCTTCCAGATGTCGTCACCTGAAATGGTTTTCACTTCACAGGTTGCCCTGTCAGGTTAATAAGTGGGCTTTCTTGCCTTATAAATAGTCATGAAAATAAAGGAAACCCATTGAATGAGAAGGTTGTGTCCAAACTTTTGGTCTGTAATGTATGTGTCACATTAGTCATTAAACTCCAATCATCTGCTTCATCAATTTAGCTCAGGCAATTATTTTTGATTAATATTGTCTCCATATTTTATTTTAAATTATATTTCAAAAACTGTAAGTATGAAAAACATATGAAATTACTTAAATATGCGATGAAACTTACGTTAGCTATAGTCGAGTCACTTTTCCATTTACCCACCATCTTATTGTCTTTTTTTTTTTTTTTTTTTGTAAAATGCAAAAATATTACCAATAGTGTTCAAGACGAATTTGAGTTCATCACTGGACAGGACAGTGAGTTTGAGAGATATGAAAGTAGCTGAGTTGTACATCTGAAATACCCCAATTATATCTCCAACATAAAATTGGTGAGTGAAGAATCAAGTGGGTATAGCAATTCAGACAGATGTGATTCCAGTGATTTAAACACAGAAACATACATAGGCCAAACCAACCATCAAAGGACAAAACTTGTCTTGGAGAAAGAAAATGTTTTTAAACCTTTGAATGCAGAAGACTATTCCTCAAATCCCCTGATGAAATCCATGTTCAAATTGGGTATTTCAGAAAATTTCTCACAAGAAATGCTGCAGTTGATATTGGAATATACGCATTTATATTGTACAAAAATCTAGCAGTCAGAGAAATGTTAATACCACAGTTGAAAAAATATAAACATTGCAATTATTTTTTATTTTTTTCCAAATGTCAGGAGATTTAGAATACTGCAAAAATGATGGGAATTGTCCAAGAATGGAAGATAACACTACACAATATTATACACAGATTAGATTTCAGATCTTTTTGGTGTCTCTACATTTCATTGACAGTTTAGATTTGTCAAATAGACAAGTTAAGGATAAGTACTGAATAATCCATTTTTGGCTTGATGTGATTAGCAAAAATAATGTCTTGACAATATCCCACATAAAAAAGAGCACAATTCAATTGACTTGTGCTGCTCTGGGTTAGGTTTATCATAATGTAAACCAGAATAAATGGTGTCTGATAGGGACCCCCACAACTCAATATGGCAGTATGTGAAGTACTATCCCCACCTTTGGAGATTCAAAATCTAGGTCCGCTACTCCTCGTATGCACCTCTCCATGATTCTTATGTTTATTACGGTGGCAATTGGAAGAAGATCTCATTTGTGATTGAAGGTGATGTGGTGCATCTTGATAAGCCTTTTGAATTTAACCGTAGTTGCAAATTTACTGCTGATAATTTCTTATACTCATCTCCATTTGAGCTCACATTCATTGAGTGATGGATCTACTTTGTGGAAACAATCTGTAGAAAAACCTTTGGAGGTTGTAAAACTGAAGATTAAAAAATCTTGACCAGAAAGATATACTAGTTAAAAAACTTGCAAATAAAAAGTAAATTTTGTGTCGAGAAACGAAAGAATATTAAGAATTTCTAAATTCCCTTCTCACCCACCGCGGGTGGTTCTTATCCTCTGAGCTCGGGTCCTCTACCAGAGGCCTGGGAGCTTGAGGGTCCTGCAGTATCTTGGCTGTGCCAAGGACTGCACATTTCTGGACTGAGATGTCTGATGTTGTTCCTGGGATCTGTTGTAGCCATTGGTCCAGTTTGGGGGTGACTGCCCCGAGGGCCCCGATGACCACAGGCACCACTGTGGTCTTCACCTTCCAGGCCCTCTCCAGTTCCTCCCTAAGGCCCTGGTATTTCTCTAGTTTCTCGTGCTCCTTTTTCCTGATGTTGCAATCGCTTGGTATTGCTACATCTACCACAACGGCTTTCCTCTGTTGTTTATCCACTACGACAATGTCTGGTTGGTTCACCATTACCATTCTGTCTGTCTGGATCTGGAAGTCCCACAGATCCAGACAGATCCAGATCCAGACATACAGTATATTTATATCTGGCTCAGCACCGCTATATATATATATATATATATTGATATAGATATATAATTCCTGAAAGTACAAGTGCGTATGGGCTCTGAAGGGTTAAAATATAACATTTGGTGTGTTATGATCCAGTAATTCCTTTACTCACAGAGAGACAGAGCTGATTAGTGCTTTTCTAATCTGATTGCATTAGTTTTTCAGTAACACAATTAGTCACAATGTCACAAACATCTTATTCTAAAGTTTTAAACATAACAAAAAATTGGGTGAAAGATCTTACCAGTTCCCCATTATGACTTCTCTCTTCTAAACTGTCCGGCGACATCAGTCTGTCGGTAGAGTTGAGACAACAGCACAGTCGGCTGAAGCTTTACTATCTTTTACTCTTTACTTGCCACCAGGACTGACTTGACTTGTTTCAGGAATGTGTGACTCATTAATGACAGTGGCAGGCTTCGGCACCGCACAACAAAGAACTGCTTAGAGATTCATAGACAAAAATGCAACAGATCTCGTTTTAAAGTGGTGGAAAAAAATTGCATCGTGATTTTATGAAACACAAGAAATTATCCATTATCCAAGAGGATTCGGTAAACCATGAAGCAGAATAAAACCTTTTTCTACAGTGAAGAAGCATATGTTGAATCTCTTTGTTAATGCAGTACAGTATACGTTTAGCTTTTTCTGGAAAGAGGAAAAGAAAGTTTGTGTGCATTCACTAATTCCCATTTTTTTGAGAACACCACAAAATGTCACTCTTTCTTCATTTTAAAGAGCAAAAACGTCTCTGGCCAAAACACTGAGCATTTGGTATTTAATGAGAATACATAAAATAAACACTACAATTACAATAGGCCTTCGCAGCGCTTAGCTGCTCAGGCCTAATTAAAGCCGCAAGCAACATCGGACGGCCCTCACAGCTGAGCTGTGCTTTTACCCCAACGCTCAGCGCCGCTCCTGCCTATTGGCCATCGCGGGGTATGGGATTGTCAGGCATCCAACCAAGCCAAGTTTGGTGCAGCTCGGTCAAAACATGTAGAATCAAGAGGCAAATGTATGGCAACAGTGTTACAGGTCACTTCATCACGCCGCCACACCAACCTGCTCCATCGATTCCAACCCCGGTCGGGGCTGGAATTCACATCAGACCAATGTCTTCTGTCTCTGCTCACAGTTTCATGTTGATTAGGTCAAAGGGGTCAGATAGAGACCGTTCAGAGTGAAACATGACACTTCCTGTTCTCAGGGGGCGTGGCCTAAGTGATGTCATCATTTGACCATTGGGTATTTTAGGACACCCGATGATAATCAATCACTGAAAGTTTGATGCCTCTGAGAGTTTTAGTGGAGGTGATGCAACAGTTTTGTGTTTCATGGCGAGTAGGTGAACTTTGACCCCAGGCAACACCCCTTCAGCATGCACAAAAACGTGAAACTTTGATTACTTTTAATCGGTCATGCCTTATGATCGATCTGACCAAGTTTGAATCTGATCGATCAAAATCCCGAGGAGGAGTTTGATCAAATGTGAAAGCTGTAAACGGCCAAAATGGGGTCAATATCGGATATTCAATCCAAAATGGCCGACTTCCTGTTTGACTTGCACTATGATGTAAATTGTATTTTCTGTGCATCTTGGGGAGCTCTACAAGTGTACTAAATTTCATGTCTCTACAATGAAGTAAGGTCATAGCAAAGGCTAATTTGAAAGTTGCTAAGTGGCGCCGTTAAGCCATTCCTTTTGCAATTTTTGTGATGACCTTAAAATACATAAATTTTACAGAGGCTTTGTTCATCCACCAAATCTGGTTAGTTTTTGAGTAGGATAAAGCCCCCAAAAGGCCCCGTCTTTAGGGGAGCAAAATTGTAATAATGATACGAACACTATGATAACAATAGGCCTTCGCGGTGCTTTCGCTGCTCAGGCCTAATAAACATCACTGTCTAAAACAAATGCCAATGTAGAGCAGAAGCAGGAGGTGTGGTTTAGAGAAAGAGAAATAAATGCTGCTTGACAGCTGCTTATTCACACAGATGCATTTCTCCCTTACCGTGACTAGTAGGAGTTTCTTCTGCAATGGATGACTCATTTGTCATAGCGATAGACTTTGGCACAGCATATAGTGGATATGCCTTTAATATCACACCCAAAGAGGAAAAAAGTGATCCATACTTGCCAAGGTGGGGAAGAGAGTATGGATTTGACACCCCAAAGACTCCAACCTGCATTTTGTTTAATGAAGATAAAACATTTCTGAGTTTTGGCTATGAAGCCAAAATGGCATACAAGGAAATGAGCGGAGAAGAAGCAAAGAAGCATTATTTCTTTGAAGACTTCAAGATGGAACTCTACAACAAAGTAAGCATGAACAAATCCCTCATAACTCTATACTGTAATGTTATAATGCATGTCCCCACATTGATTATTTCTATATTTTGGGTATAACTTCCGCAAATAGTTTTTTAGTGAAGATGTGTCTCTTAATAATATTTACATATTTAAATTATATTATATATAATTGCCTATTTTATTTAGAATTTGCATTTTAAAACGTTCTATTTCGCTTTACTAATTTATTATTATTATTACTTACAAACATGTTCATTGTTAATTCCACATATAATTCCATGTTTTTTCTGACTTTATGCCAGTTTGCATGTGGGATCACTCACTGACTCCTATCCTCCTCTCAACATGAAATACTCCCTCTTCATGAACATTTTGACCTCTTACTGGGCTACCAGCAAATAATCTGACCTCTTCCTCAGTCTGCCCCAGGGTCACATCTCTCGTCTTTCACCTTCCTCATCATCATTCTCTTACGAATCTGCAACAGGGAAATTGTTCAGCTCCTTCTCTGACACTGAACAATTTCAGTGGAGTTTTGTATTAAGAGTGAGTTTTTCTGATGACTGATTAGTCTTGGCATTGGCATATGTTGTAGTAATGGCATTACCTAACTCCTTATAGCTCATTCTTTTAACTTTACTCTTAGTAGTCTATTTTACAAACATTAAACTGTCTTAAAAGCTGAATACCAGCTGACTTAGTTATCCTTTTTATTTTGATACATCGTTATATCATTAGTAAAATAAGTAAAACTATTTTAAATGTATTATTTTACAGCATTAATTTAAGTAAAGTAGAAAATTCACCAAACTAGAGATTTAAACAACAGTGAATAACCATGTAACAGTCAGAGAAACATTAATGTCCAGGTGAAGTAAGTGTTTGAATAAAATGTTTAAGGGTAGCATAGTTGAAACATGCCCATGATCTTTATTCTCCTTCAACCCTATCAGATGTCCTAATATCACTAGTCTACTTTCTAAAACTTTGTTTGTAAACACTATAAATTGTTTGTAAGCTCCCCCTTTAGAAATCTGACTATCTCTTTTAAAGGTAGATTAGAAATAAGTTACAAATATACCCACACCTTTTGGAGTTTAGTAAGCCCTGACAAATGTTTATAAAACTCATCATATGATATATCAAGAAAGCAAAAGGCCTATTTGCACTGCAGGGCCTGGCCAACCTTCTTTCACCTGTTGTACTTTGGTCCTCGTTATTTTTACACTGAGCAGAGCGCAGCCTCAAAGGATGCTAGGAACATGGAAGCTGCCGAAGTTGTCTCTCCTGAGGCAGAGGCACACTTTTGTTCCTTGT
Source organism: Poeciliopsis turrubarensis (assembly GCA_010277015.1). Classification (NCBI taxonomy): domain Eukaryota; kingdom Metazoa; phylum Chordata; class Actinopteri; order Cyprinodontiformes; family Poeciliidae; genus Poeciliopsis; species Poeciliopsis turrubarensis. The sequence continues at coordinate 19,012 of VMRN01000322.1, forward strand.
CCCATTCAGCTCCCTCCAAACAAATTAGTAAATGAAGAGGAAAAGAATTACCTCAGCTTTATCTCTTAACTAAATAATTAAAAAAAAATTTCATCTGAGTATCATCTCAGAGCTGAATTGGTGCAACTGAACTACTGCTGCAGCTTGCAGAAATTTCTCCACCAGAGCGGAGCAAGATCAGAAAATCCATTCGTTCAGAGACTCTTGCCAACTTCTGACCACTTCAATTGGAGAAATGCTCTCCGATTTAAAGAACTTTGGCTGAAGTGGAGTTTCCAGTCTAGTACAGATGCACAGATTTATCATCCATGTCAACATCAAAACCTTGAGTCTTTTAAATAGAATGAAAATTTGCCATTGAAAATGTAATTATTATGATTTCAAAACTTATGGTTAAGAATGAATTATAATGAGAATTTCTTGACAATGTTAATCAAAATGACAGACATCGAGAAAGGCTGATGCTCATCTCTGTACCCAGCCACAAAGCCAAAGCACCAATCAATCGCTGAACTCAAACCAGCCTCGTCCAGCCGCCCCAATTGGAACCACAGCTCTCTGGGTTCCAAGGAACGGGACACAAAATACTAAAAGTGCTAATACCAAAAGCTGGACCCAGGTTTAAAGCCAGCCTGGGCGGAGCATTACTAACTAATGCTAAATACAGTTAAATTATAATATAATTTCAAACAGAAATGAAAACTGCTTATACCACTAAGTCACTGTACCTAATATCTAAATGAACATCTCCAGAAACTCAACAATAATCTGAAGATTAAAGACGCTGATGGAAAGTTGATGAAGGCATTGAAGGTTTTCTCAGAATCTCTGAGATTTCTTAAAGAAGATGCACTCAGAACAATCAATAAAACCACAGGGGGCATCGAGTTCATTGCCTCTGACTTCACCTGGGTCCTGACGGTTCCTGCCATCTGGGATCCTTCAGCTAAACAGTTCATGAGAGAAGCTGCAATGCAGGTAAAATCAGGTTTTACAAAGATAAAGGCAATTCCCCCTTGAGAAACAATAAAATACATTCTATTCTAATGAAATTGTGAGATCTTCAGAGTTATGAGACTTTGTCTTTTTGTAGGCAGGAATTTTAACAGAAGGACATGAGGAAAAACTGGTGATGGCACTGGAACCAGAAGCTGCTTCAATCTGGTGTAAGAAGCTTCCATCAGATGGATTCATCTCAGAGAAGCACAATGCAGAGTCACTGGATCAGTCTGCAGGGACTCAGTACATCGTTGTTGACTGTGGAGGTAATGTGTCTGTGAATCTGATGCAATGTGTTATTGAATCATTCAAAAAGTATTTCTAAATTTCTATATACAAGAACATTATAAGACATAATATTTTGGGGGAAGGGATTACAGACTGTGGTGAAGTAGAATGACTCAAACTTCAATTGATGTGTTTTTGTTATTATTATTATTAAGCCAGCCATCTGTATTATTCTCTCTGTTTATTTAAGGAGGAACTATTGACATCACTGTTCATGAAGTCCTGCATGGAGGATCCCTGAAGGAGCGGCACAAAGCCTCTGGAAATGATCTAGGAGGACAAAATGTGGACAGAAAATTTAAGCAGTTTCTCAGGGAGATATTTCCTGAAGGAGTCTGGGATCAATTTGAACAAAACTCTCCCAGTGCTGTTCAGAGAATTATGTATGAGTTTGCCTACCTCAAACAGGTCGATAAAGATGTTCAGATTAGCTGCCCATCAGCATTGGAAAAGTTAGCGGAAAAAAAATCAGGCACAGAAAACTTTGTTCAGTCAGAACTTGGTGCTTCATGGGATGGTGAATTCATCAAAATCTCAAGAGACAAAATGAGATCTTTCTATGATGAAAGTCTGCAGGGCATCACTGAGAATCTCATGGAAATCTTTAACTGTGGTCTCAACATCAAGTACATCCTGTTAGTGGGTGGGTTCGCTCAGAGTAAAATACTGCAGCAGCACATTACTGATCAGTTTGGACAAAGGTGTAAAGTTCTGTGTCCTTTCAGAGCTCAGGAGGCGATTATCAGAGGAGCTGTAGAGTTTGGTAGAAACCCAAACATTGTGGCTTCTCGGAAAAGTTCCTATACTTATGGATTTGCTGTTTGTGAAAATTTTAATGATAACAAACATGAGGAAGAAAAGAAATTTACAGTCAAGAATGTTGAATTAAGTCGAAATGTTTTCACGAAACTGGTGGAAGAAGGTGAAGATCTTGGTTCAGAGGAAACCAGAGAGTTCCTTTGTTCTCCAGCAAGAGAGAACCAGGTAGAGATGAAACTGAAATTCTTCCGCTCATTAAGAAAAGATCCAGTGTATGTAGATGAGTGGGGAGTGGAAGAGGTTGGTTCATTCATTGTAGACATGACTGGAGGCGGTAAAGTCAAACTGGAAATTGACTTTGGGTTCACAGAGATAACAGCTACTGGGACCAACTTGACTACTGGACAGAAAACATATGTCAAAATTGACTTCATGACCACAGACAGAGAATGTTTGATTGATGATGATGAGGAAGATGCTTTCAGTGTTGGATCCAGTTCTCAATCAGAAGAATTTACTTTAGATGGTGCTGATGAAACTTGTGTCCAAGAGGTTTATGTGTCAGATTGAATCATCATTGAATCAATAAAAGCATTTTCCAATGAAAGTGGTTATGTTGAAAAATATACTCCATGGTGTCATTGATTATGTAATAGATGAATCCTCATCATATGGTGGTGGAAAGTAATAGACATTCTCTCTGAGATAATCAACATTTGTATGGAAGGGATTATTAAAAAGCAGAATAAATTTTCTTTTTTTACCTTTTGTGCAGAATCACGTCTAGAAATAATTGTATTTCTATTAATTTTAATTGTTTATTTAAACTAATTCTAAAGTTATACAAGATAAAAAAAAAAAATAAGGTGGAATATGTGCTGTGGTGGGAACATTTCAATTTTCAGCTAACAAGATTGTTATGGTGCAAAATGTTGTGGCTTGTAATATCAGCTGAGTTTAAATACTCAGCATTATTATCTTTCAAAGATAATTAACCACTGTTGTGATAATTAATCACAAATGTGGTGCATTTAACTGCTGCTGAGACACATGTATGACCACTTTTGGTTCAAAGATTCAAAGTTTTTTTTTTTTTTACGTCCTATTTGTTTTATTTATTGATGAATAATGACAATCATAATGAATCATAACTTTGAAAATAACCTCATAAATTTATTAAAGCTATAGTTCTGATTTTTACAAAATATATTGAAGAAATGCTAAGATTATATTTTCACATTATTTTGGATTTACATAGAGACAGTTCCTAAATGCTAAAATAAACATACAGTATAATAATAATAATAATAATAATAATAATAATAATAATAATAATAATAATAATAATAATAATAAATAAAAACTCATTCCTGAAAAGTATTATAGATTCTTCTTGTGATGCTGTGTCTGGAAAGAGGCTCATACCCCGAGTTATCTGTTTTAATTCTAAAGATGCTCATCAGACCAACAGCTTCAACAAGCATTCACTTTGCTGTGGTGATTTGCTTTTTGTATGTTCTGCACTTGTCTCTCACATGCTACATCCAACATACTGTGCAGATCTGGATGAATGTGTAGACGGGCAGAGAGGCAGTCGGTAAGACTGAAGCTGTATTGTTTATGAGATCGGACTGCAAAGTTACCCACGATCCTCCTGACGGACCTCCAGGTTTACCTGCTCATTAACACCATTAACAGCAACGTCTGAACTGAAGCAGTGGATTGTGGCGTTGATTCATTGATTTTTATGATCGAACCTCAAATCGAACTGTTGTGTTATTAAATAATGGATTTCGGTGTTAAGTTCAACTACTATTTAATTTAGCATTAGATTAAGAAGAATAACAACTTGAAGCTATTTATATTTTTAAAATAAATAGTTATGACTGCATAACTATTACATAATAGTGTTACTAATTACTAATTAGTATTACTAATTACAAATAGTAATACTATTACGCATAACTATTACAAAAATAGTGTAAATATGAATTTGAAATGTATTTTAAAGTTAAGGAACTTAAGTTTAGTTACTTGTTCATTTAACTTTAGTTACTTTGTGGGTTGCTAAGTATTGTTTATATGGTTTGTTGTCATTTTCCTTGTAGTTTGAGTGAAATTAATTTGTGTAAACGTACATACAGATAAGTAATTATTTATTTGTTCTTCTTTTGGGTTTGTCTAAAGGTTTTTACCTGCTTCTACACCAAATGTGAACATGTCCTGACATGCACTAAATAAATGGAGGATAGAAAGAAGAAAACTGCTTGGTCCTTTGAGTAAAACCCTGTTGATGAAAGTCTGCAGTGATTTATCCATCCCTTTTCAAGAGGGGAAGCTGCACAAATTAGAAAAGAACTTTACAGTATTATCCTACAGAATGGCCATTTGGATTTTTTATACCTTTGCTTGAAGATGACATAGAATAGCTTTAGATATATATTTCAGTAATGTTTTTTGTTTTCTTAGTTTTGCTGTCAAGTTGTCATTGTTATTAGTCTTGTACTGCGACGATGTGAAGTATATGTTTTATTTACGTGATTTGATAACTGTTTATCACCTGGGAGAAGAAAAGCATGAACAAAAAATGTAGCATTAAGCCTGACCTTGTTTGTGAGTTTAGCACCAGGTGAATTTTGTTCACAGCTTTTAGTGCTGCAGGCAACAAAAACAAAATGGAGAAGATCCTGATAAAGTGGCTAACTTCTACTTTCATGTAGCCTCATTTGTCAGAGTAAAATTAAGGTTATTTTTGAAAATAACCTTTAAGATGGTCATTTTTGTTTTTACAAATTGTTTTAATGCTCTGATTTATTACTCCAATTTGAAATGCTATGATTTTATTAGCTGTAAATGAAAAATCATAATTAACAGAAATAAAATCTTTTTAACAACCATCTGTGTCTAATTTATCTTCACTGCTTACATAATTAAAGGAACACTAAAATAACACATCCTAGATTTTAACCCTCTTAGATTGTTTTTTGTTGTGTTTAGGAGCTTGATGTGAGGGGTTAGCTGCAGATTGAGAGGGCAAGTGCAGGTCAAATCCAAGTTCAATTCGGACATCAATCCAATTTCTTTGATATATGTGCATGTGTGTGTATGTATTAGAGAGAGTTTATGTGTGGCTTCAAATTATTTCTCTGGTGTTTAAACTGTTTTACAATTGCAGGGTCCAAAATGACCCATAAGACAAACCTTGTACCCTAGTGGTGTACAGCACACATGAAAATATAAACAAAAGCAAAGTGTCACTTTTTCTAATGATGGGGTCAATTTAGGAAAAGTCATAAAATTTCAAGTCGGAAAAAGATAGTTTAGGGTATTTTTTCTACAGCTAAACATGGTAAAGGGTCACTTTTGACCCACAGTACAACACAAGGGCGAAAGAATTTAATACATTCTCACTGAAAAACTTTATTCCCACAGTGGAATTGATCGAGAAGAAAATAGCACAAACATTATCAATGCAAATCAAAACTTTTTACACTATGGAGATCTGGATTTGGGCTCACACCCAAGTGGAAAATAACATGACTGCTGCATCATCAGTAAATATTCATCAAGACAAGTCTAAATGAGGCTCACTAGTGTGTGACCTCCACATGTCTGTATAGCCTCCAATAATGCCTTGACATGTTCCTGATGAGACTGTGGAGTTTGTCCTGAGGGATTTCTTTCAAGACCTATATTAGAGGATCAGTTGGCTCCTGAATGTCAGTTGTGCAATATGGTGTTGGTGGATTGACCGAAATGTGAAGTCCCAGATGTGTTCACTTGAATTCAGGTTTGGGAAAATGGGCAAGCCATTACATAAATTTAATGCAGTATGTGAAGAATATTTATTCGTATAAAATGATGTTCCTTTATGTGTCATATAAATGTAATGTTTTTTGTGTCAAAGTCAAGGTGTTTTTCTGTGCACCTGGGAGCATTAGGGATACAAACTAATGAAACAAGATGTGTCTACTGAAGTAAGTTTCCCAGGGTTGCTGAACTTCCCCAGACAGTTATCTGGGAACTAGCTGTTTTTCCCGGGGCCTTCCCTGCATGGAGAGATGGAGTATTTAGTTTTCACATCCCATAGACATAACAGTGAATGAGCGTACAAGGTTCCGTATGTTTTCCTTTGTTTCTTTTGTTTGGTCTTAGAAGATTGAGTCTCCGCCTCAGTAAGTAGAGAGAGGTGAATGAAGTAACTATGCACCTCTGAGTTGGTCACAGCAGATTTTAATTTGTGCCTAATGCAGTGTATTTTTGCTCTCCGTCTGCAGATGTATTAAAGATTGTTTTTGCTCCCGGACTTTTGTCTGGACCTCAGTCTCTGAATTGTGCACTTCACAAGTAACTGCTGACACATTTCAGCAATGAGGCCGGTCTCACAATGTGTCTGAGGATCCCTGTACGTTATGTAAAGGTGGAAATTAAACAAATTTTCTACGTCAGCAATAAAATAAACCAATACACTGTCGTAGTCAAAAAGTTATATTTAATATACTTTTTCAGTTAAATTATGCCTCATATACACTATGTACATCAGTCTGTACATAGGTCAGTCCTCCCTTGGACAGGAGTTTAAACTGAACACAGTGGGGATTTTTTGTTCAAATTGTCAACCTACCAAGATGGTGGGTGCAGTGCTTCAATTTACATGCCACTTCACCAGTGTTGTAGAGTAAAGGAGTAAAAATACTTCACTACTTTACTTAAGTATATTTTGGAGTACTTCATACTTTCCTCGAGTATGAAAATTTTTTGATAACTTTCACTTTTACTTCACTACATTTCCGAACTTAATTGCATACTTACCCTGCAATTGTAAAACTTTAAACCACACATTATCAATGTGTGGTTTAAATCCTTGTTACAAAAAAGCGACAGAGAGAAAACTGTTTTGATCCCACCTACTGATCGACTGCAACAAAGCCTGCTTGCCTGGGCTTGTTCATCACCACCAATAGGATGCACAGGTTTCACACCTCCCTACTACGTCAGAAAGTCCAGCAAACAGTCTGATTGGTTAGTGCTCCGTTTGTGCAGGTTAAAATTTTCGTTTGTGCAGCTTTGGTTTCCGAGATATTAAAATGATTTTTTTAGGCCATCCAGAGTTTACCATCCCCGCATTTTGCTATAAAAACAAACCAAAGTGGGCTGGTTCGTTAGTGCTCTGTTTGTGCAGGTTTGTGCCGTTAAAACAAACGCAGCAAAGTTGTTTTCAATTTGGATTTTGGCTCTTCCGACATCCGGTGTGAGCGGCGCCTAACTCAAGGTTGATCCGATTCATGAACGCTGATTTCAGCCAGCCGTTCTCTCGGTCTCCCCTTCCTCAAGATGTCGGAGGTTCACTCAGGGAGAGTCAACATATTTCACATCCAAACTCTCCTGAGAAACTAATGGAAATAGATTTCTTGCCTTGTGATCAACTGACACAAAATTCATGCTGTTATACGAGACACGCTGTTCTCTAGTGAATTTTTAGTCACTCAATATTTTCAGTAATTGTAATCTTAAAAAGTATATATTTTGGATGGCCTAAAAAATCATTTTTAATATCTCGGAAACCAAAGCTGCACAAACGGAGCTCTAACCAATCAGACTATTTGCTGGATTTTTTGAGTAGGTGGGGTGTCAGCATCACGGAGGTCTGTTTCGCTTCTCCCATTAAACACCAAGTTAACAAAAAAGCTCTCCCTCTTCAGATGCCAATAAGCTGCATTTCCCTCCCAATTCTTTTTTTCTTTTGCATAATGACCAGTTGTGGCACCTATAGTTTGTGAAGTAGAGTAATCATAATGGCTTTTTTTCTTCATGTTGGTGCATTTTCTGAATTTTTTTTTTTTTTTTTTCATTTTCAGCACTGACCTTACTTAAAGGGAAAACTTAAGGCTTATAGAAACTTTATTTTCTGTCCTGGAGGTTTTACTAAGAAGCTGGTTCAGTTGTAAAGCAGGTTAAGTTAACCTTATGGTTTAGGTAAAGCACCTAATTTTCTTAACTAAATGATGCCTGCAGGTTTATCTATTAGCAGGTTTAATTTTGCCTGCACTTGGTTCTGTACATTATTTTAAGTGTATTTAACAAGTTTACCAAAATATAAAAAATGTCATTCAAACTGCATTTGCCTTGTTTTACTTTTTACTTGTACTTTTCATTACATTACTTGAGTTCATCCATTTTTACAGTAATTTCCATACTTAAGTACAAGACGTTTCAGATACTTTAATACTTTAACTCAAGTAACATTTCAGTCAGTGATTTGGACTTTTACCAAAGTCATATTTTGGAGAGAAACCTATACTTGTACTTGACTCTGAGATTTCAGTACTTTATACAACACTGCACTTGGCAGTCAGGGCGAATCTGGTTAGCATCTTGAGGGCTGTGAGGTCGGGCTGGGCCATATCATATCATTCACAATAACACCGGTAAAAAAAAATTGCCCAGTAAAATACATTTTATTGTGAAATGATAATTTCCGTGGTGTAAATACACCATCCCATTACCCATGCCACGGTGTAGAAGTTGGAAAGATAAAGGCAAACATTGTGGAAAGAAAAAGCTGCTCAGCTGGCTTACAGTACAGACTGGACTAAATTTCACAGAATTAGCTGCTTTCTGTGATAAGGTAAAATTTTGGCTGATGCAGCTCTTCTTCCTGTTACCTGGTTATATTGAGCTCAGCTCTGCATCAGCTCATTTTTCCTCTCAACATCAAAAGAATGAACCAATCAGCCTTTTGAACTGAAACTTTCTGACACCTTGACATCTTCCCACAAAATAAATAATTTGAAGCTTAGTGTAAGGTTCAGGGCCAACGAGATGTATGAAACAGGAGAAATATTTCCTGACCATTTTGTCAGCGTCTGGTTGACTGGAGGCGCAAGGATATGTTTCTACCATTCAGAAACATAGAGAATAAGCTAGTTAGCTCTATAGCAACTCGTCTCAATGTTATTTAAATATATCAGAGGAAGCAAAAGTTAACAGTGCTTATTACTCTGTGTCCCGAATAAGTGATTCCTTTAGTAAAAATATGAAACAAACTTTGCTAATTGTTGGTAAAGCCAGAAAAATGAGGCTGCAGGGTAGGGAATGGGGGGAACAGAAAGCATAACATCAAAACACAAAACTTCCCAAACAGATAAAAGCTTAAGTTTTTACTGTTTGCACGTTTTTTTTTATGTGACATATATTTTGGTGTTGAACATTTTTAAAAGGGAAGATTTTCTTTTAAAAATATTAAACAAGATTCTGAGCTTTGCACAAACTGTTTGCATTTCTATAGACACATGAGACAGAAACACTTGTTAACATCTTGCAAAACTAAAGTTCTGTTAATGCCTGTGAAAAGAACCTTCCTGGTGCCAGCAGGAGCCCACACCACATATGCCTCTATGTGATGTATTTAACTATTAGAGACAAAGTCGTCACATACTTTTAGCAAAAGATCATTGGTAGGTTGGAAAGTGCCAAAATGATCAGATTAACAGACACACATTCTCATAAACAGATTACCTTTGATCAGTGGTGATTTGAAGTCAAAGTTTGGTAAATACTTGTCACATTATAAGTTTCCAGTAAAAATCTTCTAACCCTAACCCACAACCACACAATCCCCTGGGAAGGGATTGTTTGGTTGTGTTGGACTGGTTTGGTGTGTTGGACTGGTTTATCCTCTTTCTAAGTTTCCAGAGAACAAGCCATACATTTAAACAGAAACTTGGCATAAACAACAATGTGATCATTCAACAAAGGTGAATCATCAACTGTCAGCACAAGAATAACTTTCAGTTTGTTCAGATATTTTTTCTCAACACTTTAATAAATGTTTCCTCATAAGTAAACACGGCATGTCACTTCAGGACCATGCAAATCAAATCCTAATGCCATTTTAAATGCTTTTATTGTATATTCATACTCCGATAAAAAAAAAAAAAAAATGTCATAACTAAATCTAATATACAGTATTTCCATCTTCATTTTTTTTATTATTATTTAAAAAGTCATGCACAAGAACAAGTAATGCCAAAGACATATTTTGTATAATAATCTTAACATGCTCGAAAAGGAGAAGGAAGAAGTAAGAAACTCATGAACTCCTACCCCCTAAATTGATACGATATTTTCAGATGGACCCTCATTAATGAATCCAATCAAAAATAAAAATAAACTGGTTAATTAATTTTCCTTTTTATCTGGGTTTACATATGTCTATACACACACAAACTCATATGTGTTTGCCTCAATTTACATAAACACATTAGTGCTAATTCTCACTCATATTTCTATATCTTGTGAAAATGACCTCTTTATATTTCCTGTTAAATTGTCTGAAATTTTATAATTTCCCACACCTCCGAGCAATATGTTAAATATGGCAAAATCAGAGAGTTATGTAGAATATGAAGTGATTTATTATTAAGAAAATGTCCAGCTTTAGCCAGGATTGAAATACTTCTTCATAGTTTAATATGAGGTTGCAAACTAATTTTGTCATCCATTATTACATTATTGTTGAGCATTTTTGTAACAGTTTCCAAAAACCATAATTTTAGTCCTGTCCAAATTTAGTGATAATTTATTATTGTCAAAAACATTTCTTTGATTTACTGAATTCTGAGATGACTATGGAAAAAAGTTGTTTCGTCAGCAAATAACACAAATGTTAATACCTTAGACCCTTTGCTTATGTCGTTTATATACAAATTAAATAGAACTGGTCCCAGGACTGACACTTGAGGTACCCCACACACTATCTCCAGGCAATCAGATTCAGGATCTCCCATCTTCACAAATTGTTTTCTGCTTTTTAAATAGCTCCAGATCGAGATTGAAACTATTCCAAAACATTATAATTTTTTAAATGAAGATATCATAATTTATTGTGTCAAAAGCTTTCTTTAGATCTATGAATACCCCAACAGCTAATTTTTTTACTATGTTTTTTTGGTAATTTCTTCTATTAAGTCAGTTAAATGCGTCAACATCACCGCTAGTGACGCTAGATGATGTGACAAAGTGCAGAACAATATGGCTGTGTGGGAGATGTGTATGTGAGGTTATGATATGTGTGGGAGGGGGCGGTAGGGAGTAATGGCTGTGGGGAAGAAACTGTTTCTCAGTCTGTTTGTTGTAGTCCGTATGTTCCTGTGCCGTATATTGCCTGATGGCAGCGGCACAAACAGACTGTGGCCCGGGTGGCTGGAATCCATGGCTATGGATCCAGCTCTCTTCTTGACCCGACCTAAATAGAGTCCAGGTCTGGGAGGAGGCATCCCACAATGCCTTGTGCTGTTCTCACAACACAAGGCATTGTGTTGTTGTTTCCTCTCCAGTGCTGTGCAGCTACCATACCACACAGTCACGTTGAGGCAGAGGACGCTCTCGATCGTCGCCCTGTAAAAGTTCACGAGCAGCCGTGAGGAAAGTCCAGCCCGTCTCAGTTTCCTGAAGAAGAAGAGTCTTTGTTGTGTTTTCTTCACCAGGTGGGAGGTGTTTGTATTCCAGGAGAGGTCAGACGTGATGTGGAGGCCCAGGAGGCCTGTTGGTGAGGAAGTCTCTGATTCAGTGGCACAGTGAAGCAGGCAGCCCCACCTGGAGTAGCTTCAGCACCAGCTTGTCTGGGATGACGGTGTTAAATGGTGAGCTGAAGTCTACAAATAGCATCCTGACGTAAGTGTTGGGATGCTGCAGATGGGTCAGGGCTGTGTGCAGAGTGATGGAGACAGCATCCTCTGTTGACCGGTTCGCTCTGTAGGCAAACTGAAGGCTGTCCAGGTCTGCAGGGATGAAGTGTCTGATGTTCCTCAGAAGAATCCTCTCAAAGCACTTCATGATCGCCGGGGTCAGAGCGACGGGCCGGTAATCGTTCAGGCTGGTGATGGACGTCTTCTTCGGTACAAGGATGATAGTGGAAGCCTTGAGACACTCAGGAACCATGGCGAGCTGCGGGACAAATTGAAAATGTCCAGAAACACTCCTGCCAGCTGGTCGGCGCACATTTTCAGCGTCTGGCCTGACACCTTGTTCCGTCCTGTACAAGAATTTGTTTTATTCTCAATATAATTTAGATGAGATGCTGTTTTTATTTTTTCTGCAAAGTGAGCTCCTATATTTACAGAATAACTATTGAATTTATTTACATTATCTAAAAAATATTGTGGATAATTGTTTCTGTGAGAAGTTTTCCTGATAACATTATTTAAAAGGTTGCATGTCGCCTTAATATTATTTTTACTACTATCCAATAATTTATGACAACATTCCTTTTTACATCCCTTTATAATATTAATTTATTTATTTTTATATTTCTGATATTTGTTTTCTGATTCAGAAGTTCTATATTTTATATAAATTTTCTAAAAACACTTTTTCTTTCTATACGCATTTTGTATTCCTTTTGTAATCCACTGTACATAAAAACACTTTTCATCTTATTTTCCTTAACTGGGCAGTTATTATTATATAGTAATTTAAATATTCTTTAAATAAATCTCCAATCATATGTCATCAAATCGGCTTTTAGTATGTTAAGGAGTTTTTCTTTAGAGAGAAAATATTTTATTTGCATTAAATATTGTTCCTTTATGTATCACATAAATGTAATGTTATTGTATCGCAGTCAAGATGTTTTGCTGTGCAGCTGCACAGGGTGTACAAACTAATGGAACAAGATGTGTCTGCTGAACTTTCCCAGGCCAGTTATCTGGGAACTTGCTGTCTTTCCTGTGACCTTCCTTGCACGAAGATAGAGTGTTTAGTTTTCGCGTCCCATAGACATGATAGTGAATGAGTGTACAAGGTTGAACTGTTCCATCTGTTTTTTTCCTCTTTCCTTTGTTTGGTCCTAGAAGATTAAATTTCTAGGACCAAAAAATGTCAGAGATTGAGAGAGAGGTGAATACAGTAATTACGTAACTCTGAGTTCATTGGAACAGATTTTTTCTCAGTTCATGTATTCACTGTTCTCCGGCCGTATGCGCATTAAAGATTGATTTTGCGCCTTGACTTTTGTCTGGATCTCAGTCTCTGAATTCTGCACTTCACAAGTGGCTTCCATGATTCTTCTCACCAAACCCGTCTGAATTGTGATCTGATGTTTTCAGTTTTTTGCCATTACAGTCATTGACTGTAACTGTGCTAAGTTTATTTATTAAAAATAAATTTAGAGCAGAATATTTCTACATATCACATATTTTTCCCTACAACATATTGATGCCTCATTTGTAGAATTGTAAAGCTGATGAAGAGTAAGCTCAATGTTTTCAAATAATAGTACTGAACAACATGCTAGTTGTCAAGCTGACCTCTTGTCTTCTCTCTGTGAGAGCAGAGAGAAATGCTGTTTTTTTGGAGAACATATCCAACAGAGTGTAAATTAAGAGCCTTTAAATGACATGAGTTGGAGCTATATATTGTTAGTAAGCTAAATTGCATTGAGTATAAAGGTCAGAAAGGGAATTTAAAAAGAACACACACTGGGATGCTAGAAGAGCCAGTCACTGGACAAAGACTAAGTACATGATAAAAAAAAAGTCTGAACCTTTTAACTCCTCATAAGCCACTTTATAAATGGATGTAAAATCATGTTCAAATCTAAAAAACATTTTTTGATATATATATATTTTTACACTGCATTGCATAAGTGTACAATAGAAACCTCCATATGAATGACTGTAAGAGCTTCACTAGCAGAAGAGCAGCAAAGTGAAGAGGATCTAAACTGTCAGCATGAAAGCAGCAAAGCTGGTTTAATCACATTCTAACAGCCGCTCCCTTCAAAACAGTCACAGCAACAAAGATTAAACACCTCTGTGTGGTTGGTACTTGAAAAATGTTCTTCATAACCAGAGAAAAACATAGGGGTTCGATTTTCAAGAATATAATGATCCTTTTCATACAAGGTAAGAAATTATTCTCTTAAAGGTCAACAGGTTGGGATCATTTTTAACCTTTTCTATTTAATATCCTCTGACAGATTTGTCTTTTTGTACCTGGCAATTCACTGATGTACAAGAACTTTATCACATTGTATTCTTAAGCTTGACATTAACAAGGCATGAAACTGTTAAACTTTGTTGTTCAGCTTTTTCATTTCTTAATAAAACAACAGTATCCACCAGCATGGCTGACTGATACTGGAAGTTATTTTATACCTTTAGAAGCTTAACAATAATAAAATATACATTTATTAAATGCATGACTAAAAAATGAGTGTTGCATCATGATGATTTCAGATTGTAATAATTTAACCATAAAAGCATTTTTTGAGACAATACAATAACTAATTAAGTGAAAGGTATTTAAAAATAATTCAATCATACAGTAAGTGTTGTTACTCCCTGACGGTCTACAACAGGTTTTGTGCCATTGGGTAGTAGAATCAGCAGATCCAGTGTAAAAATTTGATTGATCATTGGATCAATCAAACAATGATCAATAAATTATAAATTTCTGACGCTTGGAATAGAAAGCACAATCAGATTCAAAATTCATAGTAAAATATTTCACTGTATTATAAATGTTTCACTATATTTAAATATTTATAATATATTTATAAATATATTACAAAAATTTGTAATATTTTACTACATTTTAATACAGTAAAATATTTCTTTCAGAAATTACCATATTATAACACGAAGCTATGAGGTGTACCAGTTAAATTTAATGTAACTGATACCCCATCCCATGCTGAAAGCTACAGTTTCTGCCCAGTCATATTCTACTTTTGAAGAGTTTGGAATGCTACAGTTGTCAAGCTGACCTCTTGTTTGAACAACTTGGGTTCACAAAACATTTTAAATACCCGTGCCCGTGGAGAATTAGTTAGTGACTAATATTGTTATGAAGGGCTGAAGGTGCCCAGAAAATACATAACTGGTGATTTATATATTGACGTAACCAAATGTCAGAAAATGTGGCTTTGTTTGCCTTTTGTTATTTGTCTGGCTAAACAAAGTTTTACGTTTTGGGAATATATTGCAAAGTAATAAGATTCTTGTACAATTAATATTAAATCTAGGTCATTTTGTAATGTAGAGCATGGAAACTGATACATGTTTACTACTGATAGACCTTGCTAAAAATATGTCAAACATTAGCAATTAGGTGGATTGGCAGAGAAAAGCTGGTGTTGCTTCAGCTACAAAACAACCACTACACCACTTTTCTAACCAAAACATGTCTGTATATCCGCACTTTGAGCTGCACTATCTGGTGGTATAACTAAAACTTTTACTTAAGTGATATTTGGACAGCAGAAATCCCAATAAATATAATTTATGTTTCTCTCAACATCCCACAAAATGCCATCCCATCTCATCCATGCACAGTAGCACAAATATAAGTAAAAAATAATTACATTTCACAGTTTAATACTGAGCTAAAGACTCACTTGACTATGTAACTAATGCTTTCATAGACTTGTTGACTGTCTGAGTTTTCTTCTCTTTAAGCCTCCCTGTATTCATTTGCAACGGGACAAAATGTTTTTGAGGAAGCAGAATCAGTTGTGCTGCCCTGCCACTACTCAGGTATTTTACCAGAGCGAAACCCCACAGTGATCTGGAGACGCTATGATCTCAAACCACAAACTATCCATCTGCGCCGAGAAGAAGATGATCTTCGTGGACAAAATCAACATTTCAGTGGGCGAACATCAATGAAATCTGATGCTTTAGATTCTCTTGACTTCAGCCTCACTCTGAGAAAACCTCACCTCTCTGACAGTGGTACCTACACCTGCAGCATCAAGGACGACAGAGAAGAGCTCAAACTAACAGATGTTCAGCTGCAGGTTGAAGGTCAGTGCCTAATTTAAACACAATACCTGTTGATTTGTTATGTTTACTGGCCTTTGAGATAGTGTTAGTAGCAGCACTGAGTGGGGTTCACAACTTATAAATACTCCCACCTCAAAAATAAACAGCTCAGCAATACAACATTGTAAATTTCACCAAGGGAATAGCAGATAAAACTAAAAGAGTGAGAGCTGAGCAGCCAAAGAGAAAGTAAGTGGGTACATGGCTCTCTCTTTCTTTCTCTGCCCGTACATCTCAAATGTTGTGCTCGCTGCACTGCTGTGTTTGTAGATCTTCCCTTAAACTGTAATGAAGTACGGCTCTCAGTGAGGAGTTGGCTCTATGAGTCAAAACATTTGTAACTGATCCATTGCTATAAAGCACAAATATACAAATAGTTTTTATCATAATTTGTGAAGGTGAGTCATGGATCAAGGCAAAAACAGGAGTGGAAGTTGCTACAATGGTTTCATTAAAGTCTAAATGCTACAGGGTTCAAAGTCAAGACAGGAAGAGACCAGGAGACGACACAGGAAGATTATGTAAGATCCAGGGAAAAACAATGATATGTGTGAGACTATATCCACACCAGGGCAATCAAGGAAATGACAAACAGCTGGAACCGATTACCAGAGGAACAATAACAAAAAACCTCAAAGTCAGTCTGGTGACCTGATGTGCAGCCAGTGGAAACCACAAAGGATCTGGCAGTCGGCCATGTGGCCGGGAAAACTCATAGAGAACCAATGCAGGAGGCCAGAGGCATTAATGCAGAAAACCACTGGAAGACTTGGGAAAGAGCTGGATCACTTGGTGGCTCACTGGAAAAAGCCAAGAACCATGACAGTTATTACATTTGAGACAGGATTCCAGAAATAGAAAATGTATTAAATTCTAGGTTAAAAATACTTTTCATAAAAAGATCCTCCTGCACTGAAAAAAATAAATAGTTGAACCAACTTAACTGAATTGCTTCAATTGGTAACAAGTAATTCAATTAAGTTTATCCAACTTAATTCATTAATTTGGTTTAACTTCACAAATTTAAATCTTATGAAAATAACTTTGAAGTTTACTTCAAATAAAAATGTAAATTAAAATATCTTTTAATAAAGGGGGGGTGGAGGGGCTTTTCAGGCAGCCTTTATTTGAGACTCGTTAGACAGAATTGTGGATAATGAAAGAGCAGGAACACATATGGCAAAGGTCTTCAGGCCAGGAATTGATCCTGTGACAGCCACATTGAGGGCTAAGACCTCCTTATGTGAGTTGTGTTTCTCAGCAAGTTAGATGGGCTGTAGACAAATAAGAAAAAGAATGCTTGAAGGGGCCGAATGGATGTTTGCGATTAGTCAGTTTTAAATTTTACCGACTCTCTAATTCTTGGCCGTGACATAAGCAATGTGCTAGTTTGACTCACTGAAGCTTACCGAAAATTGCCTGACTGTAAACAACCGACTGAGAAGCTCAGTAATCCGTGAGGTACAGAAAGTAGAGCCACTGCTCCTTCATGTCAAGAGGAGTTGACAAGAAGAGTTATCTAAGAAATCTTTAGGTTTCCAGGGAATACCTGGGGCCTCTTGAGGGATTATGTTTCTTGGCTGGCCTGGAAACACCTTGGATTAGGTTTAAATATTAACTTGGTGTGCTGTGGTGGTGCAGGTGTTAAGCACAACCCACATATGGAGGCCTCAGTCCTCGACGTGGCTGTCGCAGGTTCGATTCCTGGCCTGGCAACCCTTGCCACATATCTTTACCCTCTGTCATTATCCACATCCCTGTCCATTAACTATCAAATAAAGGCCACTGGAGCCAAAAAAAAAAAAAAAAAGAAACTTTAAAAAAAGGTTTTAAAATAAACTGAACTGATTTGAAAGGCACCATGAGAAGTGAACTAAAATGTGAACTACTAAAGTCTGAACATTGGAAGAATGCAATGGATAAAAATTTTCTCAACAGAATAAACTGCCTTTTTCTTTTATGAATAAGCCATAGCTCTACTTTAAATAGTGAGAGAACTGGGTAATAAAATTTGAGTCAGTTTCATTCCAAAATATCTAAGGAACCTTTAAGTTTGCAGTGACAATGGACTCCTATTTACCTGTTATTTTAATTTTATAGCGATTTTATAGACATATCTATGTACATTCATGTTGGGGTGCCAATAAAGAGATTTTTGAAAAGGCATGTCTATACCTAAAAGTCATTCTTTGATAAAAATCAAGTGGTCAGCTTCATTTTCCTTTATATTCCTGTGGCACTCAAACACACATAAAACCAAGCTTTCAGTTCCCCTGACAGTGTTTAGTAAAGCTCACTTTAAAGAAGAATTCAAGCTTTGGTAATACTTGTTGTACCCATGTACCCATTGCAACTAGCAGTATGAATTATAGTCATGTAAAATTTTCAGCATTTTGTCTTCTCAGATCAACAGGTAGAAATAAAGGTGCAGGAGGGAGAAGTGTCTGCAGTTCTGCCCTGTAAAACAACAGCTCAGTTGGAGGAGGATGACACTGTGGAGTGGGCCCGAGCTGAACCAAAACTCATGATTATCCATGTATATAAGAATGGCAGCAACAAAGCTAAAGAACAAGACCAGTTTTCCTGTGACCGTACAAGAATGAATAAAGACCAAGTCAAAAGTGGAGACCTCAGTCTGACCCTCAAATACCCAACAGAGAGAGATAGTGGAGTCTACATCTGCACCATCAACAGGAAAAGTGACGTCATCAGACAGAAAGTGATTCTTCATCTTGTCAAAGGTCAGTGGTGCAGATATACTGTACATGAAGCTTAACTTTTCAAGCTGGGAAAGATTTTAGATGAAATATACAGTTGTGAATGACTGAAGAGCTACCTGGATTTTAAACCACTTTATTAATAAATGATGATGATGTCGGTTGCTAGAAAGAATACTGTTATGAACTTACAATGGAGTCATTTTTTTTTTCTAGTATTTTTTAACAATAGAAATTATTCAGTCTTTTCAACATTTATTATATGTTTATTTCTAGTGAAGACAAACTTATTTCTTTCTGTATTCTTATCAAACAAAGATTAAATCAAGTCTTTTCTATTATACAAAAGCTCGTAGAAGCAGTTAAAGCTACAATAACTCTGTTGTTGTTGTTGCTCTGCTTGAATAGATGTGGAAGGAATTTGTAGAATAACCCGTTATAGCATTTCACTACCTAAACTTTGATTAGTGTTAGAACATATGAATTTTTTAGTTTAGTGGTTAATTTGCTGCTACACAATGATTGGGATTATTGTTATATTGATCACCCAGGACAGTTATATAGTTTTATTAAATCATTAGTGTTGTCATTCGATTAGAAAGGAGTTGTTCTTATTTGAATGTGCTAAGAGACATTTTTTGCTTTTTTACTTGCATAAACAGTAGATATAAAATCAACCCCCTCATAGGTAGATAGAAACGTCTTTCTATCTACCTATGAGACTTTGCATTGAATTACAATAATTTTTAATTCATATTATAGCCTAACCCTGACCCTTACTCTAAACCTAACCATTTCTTGTACATGCTTAACCATAACCTAAATGCAATGGACATCTTTGTCCTAAATCTAACCTTTAACTCAAAAAACAACACTTCTTCTAATAAGATTTGGGCTTTCGGCCCAATAAGAAGCAATTAATCCTCACAATATAATACTTATTAAGAAAATTGTCCTTACACTACAGCAAACACTAGGCCACACATTGCACACACACACAAAACCTAAATCGAAACTAGTCAAGATATGTATCAGTGACAGATGAAGATCTGTGGAAGATCAGATCCTGCTTGTGGTCCCCAAATTATAGGAACCTCAACAGCTCAACCATTCAATTAGACAATACAGTACGAAAGAAAGGGAAGCGTCAGTTAAGAGGCCACTCAATACAAGTCATTTTCTTTCAGGCAACAGATTTATGGACCAAAATTCAGTGAACAGATTTATCAAATTAAACCTATAGATCCACAGAAAGAAAACACTGGTCAGATTAGTTGCTTTCAGGTTTGAATGTCATGACAACAAAGTGCTACAAACGATCTGATAGCATGCAGTGGGGAACGGAAGAATTAAAAACAGGCAGACAAAGGTATGTGCCAAGCGGCTGAGGAAGAGGGAGAGATGAATACTTCAAGGGTTGGAAAAGAAAAAATTGTTTGAGACCAGTCTAAGATTTTATTCTTATTTTCACTATTGTGAAACAATTATCTTGGTTCTAAAAGACTATATGATTTATAATTAATTATTACCAACTATTAGTGAGGGCAATGACTTCAATCATGATTAAATACTGCAAACAGCCTCGAACAGCCCTTGCAGCTCAGCACAGATATGGCCTCATGGCGACCGTGGGGGTTCCAGCAATGCTGCGTGCTCACCAGCGTCTACATGGTTCACACAGCAGCCTGCATTGACAGAGTTCATCATCATGTCATTTTATGTCACTAGGCACAGTAGGAAAACTATTTGAATGAAATAGTAAAAGTAAGACATACAGTAGAAAAAAAACAAGTTACTTCCTGTATGTATGTATGTCAAGGTAGGCTTACCAGTAAGCAGGCTACTGGATGAAGCAAAGACACCAGATGGCAGACAAGCAATTTGAGGTTACCTTCCACAGAAACTTTAGCAAATAAATTAATCCACAAAAAGCATTAGGGCTCTCAAAGTTAACGCAGAAATCTGGCATTATCACAAATCACTTTTGACAGCATTTTCTTTTTCACATGCAACTAACAGGTTTCTATTCTTTTTAGAACTAATCTGCTCTGTAGTGTGAGCATGATGTCCTTTAGCTGTTTCTCTATGGGGCTAATCTCCTGTCTCTTCAAAAAGTCTCCATCTTCTCCATCTCTCCTCATGCACTGCGATCTTTGTACTCTAACAGCACTGGGCACCGCTTAATAGTGGCTAAAGGGGAGAGAGACAGTATAAACCTTTGGAACCATTTTATTGTTGTAGGCAAAACAAGGTAGGCAAGAATTATTCCACATGCAATAATTTACGACTGAAGCAATACTAACTATAAAGAGGGAGAGTATATTCTGTTCATATTTTGTCTTTGCAAATCAAACTCTGTAGTATTCAATAAGTAAAACATAGAAAAGTTAGTATTTTAGAATTCACCTTACTGATCTATAAAAAACACCAAAAGATCTTTCTCCATAAACAAATAGGCTTAGTAATTATTAAACAATTTAAACAAATAGCTTATTAATGTGCAATTATTACAGAGATCTCAACAGGAACATTTCCACCATGGGCCAAAGCTTTCCTGGTTCTTCTCGTCTTTCTTCTTGTTTTTGGAGGCCTTCTCTTTCACTTCCGCCAATATCTCCAGTCAGGTGAGTTTTATTTTAGAATACCTAAAATGCTAACAGGTTCCTGTTAAGGTTTTGTGAGTGTCTTATTTTGTTTAGAAATTTCTTTTAGTATGAGAAATAATTTGCTGGATTAAACAACAAAAAAACTAATAACAATAATAATAATAATTTATTATCATAAAATCTTTAATTTTCAGCCAGATGCTGCTTCACTTACAGGTGTCAGTTATATTTCTGGGTTTTTGTGACATACTCTCTTCCTCGCCATTGTCTATTGACTGAGGGAATGGAATAATTTGTTATCACATAATATGATCCCATATCCTCACACGTGATTGACCATAAAGCTGCTGTGTCAATCAAAACAAAGTTTTGCATGGAGAGCACTTCATTCAGCAAAGACATTGTATGAATGAGAGCTGAGCAGCCAAAGGAAAAAAAAAAAAAAAGAGTAAATGGTTCTAACTTTTTCACTCTGCCTCTATTTCCCATATGGTGTGCTTGTTGTGTTGCTTTGTTTGTAGCCCCTCCTTTGTATTCAAATTTCTCAGAGAGGAGTTGGCTTAGATCAGGGGTGTCAAACTCAAATACACAGTGGGCCAAAATGTAAAACTTGAACAAAGTCGCGGGCCAGCATTGAACAAATGAACCTTTTAATATCAGAATATCTGTTTACATATATAAAAGACAAACAGGTCTGTCTTTTACATATGTAAACAGATATTCTGTCTCCCACCTGTCCAGAAAGCTCCTGTTGTCTGCCTTTCTTTTCGGTTCTACAGTGACAGTTGTAGCTTGAGATCGCTATAACTACTGTCACAGAGGAGAGGGCGTTTCTGGGACCCTTCCTGATTGATGCGCCAAAACAACAGCAAGGCATTATGGGATTTGTAGTATTAGCGATGAATGAATGCGCTGTATCACACCGGTGGGCCAGCTCGAGTAGTCATTTGGTATAGCCTCACTGGCCAAATATAATTACACTGCGGGCCAAATTTGGCCCGCGGGCCAGAGTTTGACACCTATGTCTTAGATGTTTCATCATGTACAGTGGCTCTCAAACTCACTAGTCCTCTGACACCTTCCTTACGGCTCAGGCTGCTGGATTTGGGGTGGAACCCTCCATGCATGGTTATTAGCTTCTGAATCTTAACATCTGTGGTCTTTATCTCCTCCTTTGGCCAGCTAATTATTCCAGCAGGGTATCTGATTACTGGCAAGGCATAGCTGTTTATCGCACGGATTTTGTTCTTGCCATTGAGCTGGCTTCTCAGGACTTGCCTTATTCGTTGGAGGTATTTAGCTGTGGCTCCTTTCCTTGTGGCCTCATCGAAGTTGCCATTTGCTTGTGGTATACCTAGGTACTTGTAACTGTCCTCTATGTCTGCTATTGTTCCTTCTGGGAGTGAGACCCCTTCTGTGCAGATCACCTTCCCCCTCTTTGTGATCAGCCGACCACACTTCTCTAGTCCGAATGACATCCCAATGTCCGTGCTGTAGATCCTGGTGGTGTGGATCAGTGAGTCGATGTCTCGTTCACTCTTGGCGTACAGCTTGATGTCATCCATGTAGAGAAGGTGACTGATGTTGGCCCCATTTTTGAGTCGGTATCCGTAGCCAGTCTTGTTGATAATTTGGCTGAGGGGGTTCAGGCCTATGCAGAACAGTAGCGGGGACAGAGCATCTCCTTGGTATATGCCACATTTGATGGACACTTGTGCAAGTGGTTTGCAGTTGGCTTCAAGGGTGGTTTTCCACAGCCTCATTGAGTTTGCAATGAAAGCTCTTAGAGTCCTGTTGATGTTATACATCTCTAAGCATTCAATGATCCAAGTATGCGGCATTGAGTCATAGGCTTTCTTGTAATCAATCCAAGCCATGCACAGGTTGGTGTGTCGGGTTTTGCAGTCCCGGGCAACTGTGCGGTCGACGAGGAGTTGGTGTTTGGCTCCTCTGCTATTTATGCCGATGCCCTTCAGTGCCATGCTAATGTATTTATCCATATGTTTGCTTATCTTGGCTGCTATGATGCCTGACATGAGCTTCCAGGTTGTAGAGACAGGCTGATAGTTGGATGTGACTGAACCCTTTGCGGGATTAGGATTGTCCGCCCTGAAGTTAACCATTCAGGGTGAGTCCCATATTGTAGCAGCTGGTTTATTTGAGCTGCCAGTCACTCATGGAGGACAGTGAGTTTCTTTAGCCAGTTAGCATGGATCATGTCAGGTTCTGGTACTGTCCAGTTTTTCATGCGTGAAAAACGTATGTCTTGGACATCTGCAGTTGTGATATTTACCTGGGCTTGCTCAGGGAGGTTGCTGTGGTCATCTTGTAGAGATCAGCCACTGTGCATTGCTGTTGTGGGACGCCTCCCTTTCCCATATGCCTTTCCAGTATTGTTCAGTCTCAAACCTTGGTGGGTCTGTTCTGTTGTCATTATAATATAACAATAGTATACTATGGCCAAGCTCAGTCAAGTCATTGTCGGAGCTCACATTTCGATCCTCTTCCCCATTTGTTTCTATTTTTATTTATTTTATTTATTTTTATTTATTTATTTATTTTTATTTTTGTTTCATATAGACAGATCAAGATTATAATCAGAATTGATGTAGTATCACAAACACCATTTACTTGTTCATTCAGTTTAAGGTTTCAGACATCATGTTTTAACATTGTCTATTTTATATACATCATCCACTTGATGTTGCAGTAAGCAAATAAAGCACCAGGACTTATTTTCCAGTTCATGAATGGAATGCGTCATTTCTTCATGTAGCTTCATCTAGTGCCACCATTAGCTTACAGACAGGCTTTTATAGTCAACTACCCCTCTCATTAACAGACCCACCATGAAACAGGGTAAAACATTGCACATATACACTAACAAACCTCTTCAAAATAGCTGAATAATTAAAATAATACTTAAAACACATTTCTCTAGATATAAATCTAACATTGAATTTCTAAAGTGGAGTTTACTCCCCATTCAATCAAACCAGTCTCTTCTAGAACCTTGAAAAGATTTTCAGGATCCCAAAGTATGTCATTCAGTCTGAAGGAAGAGGAAGAGACACAGGTGAGCCATGTGTACACACAGTACATTCAATCAACTTTCACTTGATTTCAAATATTAGTCATGATACTTATATTTTAAGCATCTTCTCAGCTGTTACTGAGGATGTTTTGTTAACAAATCATCATCAGTAACAGCTGAGAAGATGGTGCCTACAAACACCCACAAACTAACAATAAAATACGTGAATCTGTTTGTACTTGTAATTTTTTCATTTAAAATACTCAATCTGCATTTTAAGTGTACAAAAATAAGTAATGAAGACCTTCATTATGATGTCATTGAAATGTCAAAATAAAAAAAAAAATGTTTATTCATAGTTGATGAGTTTATGATGGTTTAATGATGTAAAACACTTTGAGCTGTTTTATTACTGAAATGTTTCATACAAATAAACTTGACTCGACTTACAGGTAGGGTTAGCGGTATATAGATGTGAATTTGATAGAAAATTATTGATTTCAGTGGTTAGGATCTTGAGACTTGACTCAGATTTGAGGCAAATAACTTAGGATTTTACTTAGTTTGACAAAAATTACTTGTCAATATCTGACAAACATAGAAGAATAAAGGCACTTTAAATGCAATGCATCCTCTAGTCTAAGCAAAAACTCATTTGGGTCTTTATTTTAATTTGGAAACTCATCCTCCATTATGAGATGAGAGTCTGGATCTTAAGTGATCCATTCACACATCCGTGTAACTAGTATCTTTTCTACTTGGTTGTAGTTTTAATAATCTCTTGTCCAGAAACAAATGTAGATAATACTGCATATTTTCTCATGTGTATATTGTGTCTTTGATGTGAATATTTTATCCCAGCTGTGTATTGTCCTAAATGAAAAGATGCTCATGGAATAAATTGTAACCACACAAATATTGTAGAAAATGTATCTGATGCAGCTGCTGTATGTTGTCAAAGCAGCTGACTCTTTGGTTTGTGTTTTTTTTCAGTCTACAAGGTGGAGGTGGATTCAAGAATGAAGTTTGTTACGCTGCCCTGTAAAACCATAGTTCGTTTGCCCAAAGACGTAACAGTAACATGGAGAAATAACACCAGCCGATTAGTTCATCTGCATCAGGGCCCTTGCAAAAAGCATGAAGAACAGCACAAGCAGTACAAAGACCGAACTGAGATGAAGGAAAATTTCAAATGGGGAGACTTTAGTTTGATCCTGAAGAACCCGACAGACAGAGATACAGACACCTACACCTGCACCATCACCAGCAGATGGGGGGAAATCTTGATCAAGAAACAGGTGCTGCTCTATGTAAAAGGTAAGAGCTGTTCATGTAGGTTTCACAATTTACTTATTACTGTAGGCTGAATTTCAGCTTTCACTTACTAAGTGATAATGTGTCTGTGACCAAGGCACTAACAAATTTATTAATCACCTGGGTATCATATTTAAATGTCAGTTTGAATTGGTGAGCATCGTTACGGCACTTTGAGTGATCAATATGACAAGAAAAGCACTTTATAATTTTTGTCCACCGTCTGTTTTATCTTTTTTTTTTTGCCACTCTTATTTCATTCATTTAAAAAAGATATTCTGCAATAATAGAAAAATTGCCCAAACAGAACTTAGCATAAAAGATTTTATAAATCAATAGATTATGTACCAATCAAAAAATAAAATTAAGAACAAAAAGAGAAACAATGTAATTGTTCTAATCTAAGTCTTTGAAGCTGGTCCCACAATAAAATTATTGTTTGAAAATACAAATTATCATTTGGATTATTAGGTTAACTTTTTCTGACATGAACATTTGTTTGATCATTTGAAACATTTAACTGTGACAACAAAGAAAAAACAAAAAATATATATAATTCTTTCCCAGTTCAACTTGTGTAATTTGTTAAAATTTCAATGTGTAATCTCTATTGTCTGGTTTAATGCAAGCAGCTTATGTCTCCTACCATGGATTGTCTTAAATTTGATTAATTGTGATGGAAACGGGGCTGCGCAGTGGCTGTTGCCTTGCAGCAAGAAGGTCCTGGGTTCGATTCCCGGCCCGGGGTCTTTCTGCACGGAGTTTGCATGTTCTCCCTGTGCATGCGTGGGTTCTCTCCGGGTTCTCCGGCTTCCTCCTACAGTCCAAAAACATGACTGTCAGGTTAATTGGCCTTCCCAAATTCTCCCTAGGTGTGAGTTTGTGTGTGTGCATGGTTGTTTGTCCTGTTTGTCTCTGTGTTGCCCTGCGACAGACTGGCGACCTGTCCAGGGTGAACCCCGCCTCTCGCCCGGAACGCAGCTGGAGATAGGCACCAGCAACTCCCGACCCCGTTAGGGAGAAGGGTGACAGAAAATGGATGGATGGATGGGTGATGGAAACGGTTGAGTCAGATCAACAATCACTGTTGTTTTTTTCAGATTCTAACTTTCTTCTCTTCTCCATCCAGCTGGACCCGACTCTTTCATCATAGCCATAGACATTGGTTCAGGATACAGCAGCTATGCCTTCAATGTTAAACCCAGAGAGGAAGGAAGTGAGACCCAGATAAAGAGATGGGGTCAGGAACTTGGACTGGACACCCCAAAGACTTCTTCGTGCATCCTACTTGATGAACGTGGACGTTTCGTACATTTTGGTTATAAAGCCAAAACGGTATACACCAGTATGGGAAGAGAAGAAGCTGAGAAACATCATTTCTTTGAAAATTTCAAGATGGCTCTTGATTGCAATGTAAGTTGTTTTTTGAATAATGTGCCACATTATTACATTTTGATTTATTGATGAGCATAGCTGAGTATCATCAGCATAACCATTAAAATGTATCCCATGCTATCTGATAATTTTACCAATCAGAATAATAGACATAGTATAAAGAATCACAATAAGGTTCAGCAGTGAACCTTAATGTTATTAACAGGAAACTCTACAGTGTGAAGAAGAGTTACCAAATACATGAACAAACTGAAATCTGTCTAATAAATAAGATATGAACCAACGAGTTTCAGATATTGTTCTATAATATCACACCTCACCAGTCAAGTATTCACAACATAATAAGTTATAACAATAACATTAACAGCTGTTTGGACATGTATTATTTCCTGATAATAATGTGGTGTTCTGACTTGGTAATGTTGACCAAAATTATTTACTTTAATAATGGCATAATACTATGTATTATTATTATGTACTATGTATTATGACATAATACGTTGTATTGGTATTTCGCATAATACTTATTGCGTATTACACAATGGCACAATACAGCCATTGTTAGATCAGTTACAAATCACAATATGTCACAGTCAGGTGATACACACAGATGTGTGCATGTGTCAAAGCAAGAATATATTTGTTGATAGATTGTTGATAGATTGAGTGACAGATATTTAAATAGAAGCAAATCTAAATTGATACTTTTTAATTGCCAGCTTCAAGATAGACATTTCTACCAGCGCTTTAGCCATAAATTTCTAAATTCCTTATTGTTGTGTTGTGTTTTTGGCCCAGTGTCCTGGAGGACACATTATGACATAGAAAACACTTCTTGATTATCCCTATTGTGCAAAAAATATTTAGAAACAGTTTTTATTGTTCTTACTGTTTCATAATTTACTTCTAACAATTTTCTAGGAGTACATATTGTATTATGTAGAAAGTTCTAATGACTTTCACTGATAGAACATTTTAATATGTGTGGATCAGGGATGGGAACAAACTGATTCACCATTCATTTTATTAGGGAAATTTGTTTCAAAATACAAATGTTTTAGCTAAAAGTGCATAGGCTGGAATTAATTAAATTTCTATCTGTGTTTTAGTATTTTTGTTGTATCTGCTATACCAACAAAAAGTATTATTTGTGAAGTAAAGAGAAAATTACAAAACCTAACCAGATTGTATTAACAAGAGCTTAATTGACTTTGAAGATCTTCATAGGTGTATAATTCTATATAAGGTTGCTAATGCAGGCTTCAACGTAATCTATGTGTGAATATAATCTAACTAACTACTAAAACATATCCCCAGGACCTCAGGAATCAGACAATTAAAGCAGCCAATAATGAGTCCATTAAGGCCTCCAGGGTCTTCACAGAAGTTCTTGGATTTCTAAAGACTGACGCTCTGGAAACCATCAAAGTTCAGGCCAAAGAGGGAGAGTTTAAAGCCTCTGACTTCACCTGGGTGCTGACTGTTCCTGCCACCTGGGGTCATCCAGTTAAACAGTTTATAATAGATTCTGCAACCCGGGTAATTACTTTCAGAGATCAGCTTAGCTCTGAAAGTTCAGAACAATGACACTTTTTAAATTTCTTTTTCAGGCTGGTCTTGTGACAAAAGGAGCAAAAGGCAAACTGATGTTTGTTTTGGAGTCAGAAGCAGCTTTGACCTGGTGTTTGAAGCATCAACCTGATGGTGTCATCACACAGAACCACAGCAGACACTCACAGGATCAACCTGCAGGAGCAGCAGAACCTGATACCAGAAGTAAAGGTACTGTGTGGATCTATAACATCATGCATACAAACATTCAACAATTAACAGGTTTTAGTCTGTTTGATAGGATAAGTTCAACATATAAATGGATTCTTTATGTGATCTGTTTGAATTAATCCAATTGATAAACAAAACCAGTATATTTTTATTTGTTTTATATTTGTTCTGAAATGTTTTTGGCCATTAAAATAATTTAATCAGGTAAATATAACACAAGTAAGTACAAATAATTTTATTTTCATTGCCAAATCACTGGTTGTGTCACACGTAGAAGCTAAAACTGCTTTCTGGTTTTTATATATCCGGAGCCTACAATGCTTTACGTTGTTCTGGTATGTTATGTGAAAAGCTAAACTTTTCATTGGTTTTTGAGTAAATTTTGTAGATCAGCAAATCTTAAGAAGGTTTAACCATTGTTTCACACTTTCTCCATTTGAGAATAATGATTCCACTGTGTCTCAGAAATACCTTTCTACAACTTTCAAGATTGAAATATTCAAGGACTGTTTTAGATTTTCTTTGTAAATGTTTAGATAAAAACATTACTTTTTTTTTATTTATTCTTGTTTTTACATAATTTTACCTCTGATCTAAGACAGGTTCTTCTAAGTAATGAAGCCTAGGGTTAAATTCAAACTGGAAGACTCTATTCATCTCACCTGCCCAACCAAAGATGTCGTGCGCCTCGATTCCAACCTATCGTGATGGTCTCCTCCTCCAATCATCAAGCTTGATAAGCTCCAGCTGTTCATTGCATTCTGCTTGTTGGCTGAGCTTCAAACAAGCTGCTGCTCTACCTCATCATAGCCTTATGTTTTTGTGTCTCCTTCCTCTTTCGTGGAAATACAGGACTCTTCTTTTATCCAGGTTTGGAAAAGTTCCCGTTGCACAATTGATACGGATTTCTGCTCTTACCACGTCAATCTCACTCAGATCCAGGGTAATCTATCCCTAATTGCGCTGGTTGCACCTTCGCATCACAGGATCCCCTCCAGCCATTTTCAGCAGTTTGTGAAGAGAACAGGCGTTTCAACATGCGTTCCTTTTTATTTTCTTTCTCAGAACTGAACAATACAACTGACACAGCAGAGGTCAGCATAACAGCCTCTCCATTTACCATTAAACAAAATTACTGCTTCTTATTTCAACATTCCCACTTAATTTTTTTACAATGGTATTAAAACACAAGATGTGCTGAAATACTTTTAACTCAATCTTTTTCTGTTTATCGTTTATTTTTCATCTTGCAAAACTCAAAAAAAAAAATAAGATTAAAAAAACATTGTCAACTTTATAATGAACACTACAAAGCAAGACCTTCTACCACAGATTTACATTGGAAAAAGTCCAATCACTCTTCTAAAATTCTCAAACTTCTGTCTCGCAAGAGGTTTTGTCAAGATATCTGCCTTAATCTTATCGGTTGGACAATATTCTAACTTGACTTCACCATTCTGCTAACACTCCCGAATGTAATGATAACGAATGTCTATGTGTGAGGCCAATATGGCCCACACTCCGTTCTTAACACAAGGGGGAGCAAACAACTCAAAGAACCCAAACAACGGAAAAGTCAGGTGCAAGGTATTTTAATTATAAAAAGTCACAAGTAGCGGCACCAGAAAAACTGTTCTTTATAAAATCCAATGTTCACTAAAAGTCACCAGCTGAAGGCCACAGGTTGGGATCCGCTTATTTTCGTGTTCGTGGAGGTGATCTATGTGCAGCGCACACTCTTGTTCACAGCCGGCCGCACAGCGCTCCAGCACCGCTCCACTCCTCGGCGTGCCACGCCCCCTTCCGTTCCGGCCCAACTAAAAGAAAACAGGAAAGCGCCAGCATCCCCGCACCAGAACTCTATCGGAAGACGTGCTTCGTGCCAGGACTCTGCAGACTCGGTTCGATCAGAATGGAACTTGTACTTACAGGCGCGGGCAGAGGTTACCCTCTGCCCTGATCCTCTGTACTGGGCCGTCTGTCCAACTCCCAGCCACTTGCGCCGGATGAGCGGTTTCCGTCTGCTCCCCCGCAGCGTGTCCGTTTCCGTGGCTGCAAAAATCAGTCTCTTCCCTCTTCCGGCAAGCTCCTTTTATCTTGGCTCTAATCAGCCTCTGCTGACACCTGTCCGGGTGGCCAATTAGTGCACCCCGCCTCCGAGACAACCACCTTCAGTCCAAGGTGTTTACATTGTCCAAGGGGGAAAAGGAAAAAAAAGAAAAACCCAAAAACACTCCACACATGCAAAGCAAACAAAAAAACAATAATTAACCACAAAAGAAAACAATCATTTTCCCCCATGCAACATATGAGCTTGGTTCTTGAATGGTCCACTGGATTCTTTGCTATTGCAATGGCTCCTTGGTTGTCCTCCAGAATCACTGTAGGCTTTATGACCATTCCAAGATCATTCAGTAATCTTCTCAGCCAGGTTCCTTCTTGAGCTGCTTGACTGAGAGCAACATACTCAGCTTCTGCTGTTGAAAGTGCAACCGTTGCTTGTTTTTTGCTCAGCCAGCTCACTGCTCCTCCACTGAGTAGAAATATGTTGCCTGTTGTTGAATGGCGGTCGTCCTGATCTCCAGCCCCTTCAGCATCAGAGAAACCAGTCAAATCTTTGTTCCCTGATCAGTCATACTTTAGATCAAGGTTAACCGTGCCCTTTAGGTATCAAAGAATCGTCTTCACAGCAGTCAGATGTGCAGTATTTGGACTAGAATTGAACTTTAACACTGCACTCACTGCTTGTGCTATGTCTGGTCTTGTCGTCATCTCTGCATACAACAGACTTCCAACCATAGACTGATATGTGCTTAGATCAACAGGATTACTAACACCATCATCCTTTTCCAGCTTTACTAATGTCAACAGGGGTTGCAACAGGATCTGTTTTATCCATCCCATATTTCTGAAGAATGGTTTCAAATACTGTTTCTGATGGAGAAAGATGCAGTTTTTCTCTTTGTCTTGAATAACTGAGATCCTGAGGATGTAGGACAGTTCACCCAAGTCCTTCATTTTGTAGCGCTCTTGGAGAGTCAATTTTAACTCATCCATGCTTTCAGTTGACTCTGTAATCAGCATCAGATCATCTACATAAACTGCAATTATCTCCAGCTCCTGTGAATATCTCACAAACCCACATGGATCTGAGGTGCTCTGATTAAATCCAAGGTCCATCATGAATGTTGTGAACTCTTTGTTCCAACACCGAGGAGACTGTTTTAATACGTAGATTAATTTTTTTTTAAATTTGCATACATGATGCTCCTGACCTGGTTTGATGTATACATCAGGTTGTTCCATGCGAAAATGTTTTATAGTAGTCAGCGTCATATAGCTGTGAGTAACCATTGGCAACAAGTCTGCACTTGTATCGCTCCACTTTTCCATCACTTTGATGCTTGACTTTGAACACCTATCTTGATCCAATGACCTCTTTGTCTTTTGGTTCCACCAGATCCCATGTTTCATTTTCTTCCAGTGACTGATATTCCAAATCAGCTGCTTCTTGCCATTCTTTTGCATTTGGACTCTTTAATGTTTCTTTCAGAGTGATTGGTTCTGTGACAGAACACACATTAGCACAATGATCAACAGTCACCATATCTGCACACTGATCATATCCATATCTCTTTGGAGCCCTTCTGATCTACTTCCTCTTTTAATAGTTTCATCAACAGCAACATCATCAGTTGTTTCCTTTTCTTCTGTGATGGTAACCATCTCTTTCTTTGGACAGGAAACTTCCTCCTTCTGTCTCCCGTCAAAGTCCGACTCATTAAAGATGACATCCTTTCAAATCAGAATTTTCCTTTTTTCTTCATCAAACAGGCGATGTCCTTTTGTGTTGTTTGCATATCCCACAAACCTGAGCTTTACAGTCTTCTTGTCAAGTTTTTGTCTTTCAGTGTCTGGAACATGTGCATAAGCAACACAACCAAACACTCTCACATGGCTCATGTCAGATCTTTTAGCAGACCATCGTTGGTAAGGTGTCTCTTGCTTCAGACCAGATGTCGGCGATCTATTCTGATTGAACATACAACAGCTTGTATGAAGGCTGTTGTTGCTATTGCTTCAGCCCAGTACATCTTTGGTAGCTTAGCATGTGACAACTTGCTTCTAGCTGATTCAACCAATGTCCTGTTTTTTCTTTCTGCAACTCCATTTTGCAGAGGTGTATGATGTACAAACATCTCATGGTGGATACCTTGAGACTTCAAATATTCTTCATTGATTAATGTTTGCTGAACAAACTGCAATGTCAAATTGTCCATCTTCGTTTCAAGAGCATTGACTATCGTAGCATAGCTTGGTGGTAAGCTACCCAGGAGTGTTACAATCTGATCTTCCTTTTCAAATCAGCACCTATTGCACTTTGCTGATCAGTCAGTTTCTTCATTCGTTTTAAATGGTCATTTAAGTTGTCCTTTTCTTTCATTTCCCATCTGAACTATTTCTTCTTCAAGAACAGTTCATTTACTAAAATGTCTCTCTCAAAATGTCCTTTCAGCATGTCCCAAGCCTCTTTTGGAGTTTGACAGCTTGTTATCAAATACAACTGGGGGGTATTTAACTGGGGTGTACTCACATTTAGCACTAACATTTAGCACTCCGTCTCTCAAATTCTGCCCGAGCTTGTGTACTAGCGTCTGGAGTTAGCATGTCTGTCTCTGTTAGCATGCCCCAGTCCTTTAGCCTTTAGCAAATGCTCCATATGAAACTTCCACGTTGCCCAGTTCTCTGGTCGGCTCAGCTTGTAGATAAACATCTTATCTATTGTGAATCCCACAATTCAGTTTATCTGATTCAGAAACTTCAATTACAGAACGTTTTTAGCGACGGTCTGGGCCCATAACCTGAAGAGAACAGGTGTTTCAATGTGCGTTAATTTTTATTTTCTTTCTCAGAACTGTACAACTGCAGTACACAGATGACACAGTAGAGGTCAGCATAACAGCCTCTCCATTAACCATTAAACAAAATTACGGCTTTGTATTTCAACAATATGAACCCTTCAACCTCGGAGAGATTCTCCTTCTTCCCATCCAGTTTCAAATTTCTCATCGTAGCCATTTAACCTAAACCTGAAGATGTCCCTCTCTTCAACGCTTTTCATCAGTTCTCCTTCTTATCACCGATGTTTGGCTCATCTGATTCACGCATCTCTTTTGGTGTTGCGCCATCACTTCAGGACATTCCTCAGCTGCTCTCGGACATTCCTCGGCTTCCCAGAAGGTGTTGCCACCAGCCTGCCATGTTTACACCTTAGTATTTGAGGCCTCAGCTCACCTTGCAGAACTTCCCATTGCTTTCTGCCTCGCTAAGGCCCGCCATGGGACATCCATGGGACATTCCTCACCTGCTTGCCTTCGGAGACCATTGCGTGTGGTAGTTAAGACAGTTTCACCCCAGTGATCTGACTGGGTGTTATAGCTCAATTACTTTGATATGAAAGTGTGTTTCTACTGTCTGATGCACTCTGAAGTAGCTTAGAGGTGGACTTAAATAGCCCATAATAACTTTTTCCAACATATTAAAAATAAATTACAAAATATCCAAAGATCTCACTATCTAGCTCATAGATTTTGTCCTTCCAAAATTTATTTTTACACATTTAGTGAGAATGAACATTTTCACTCTAAAAATGTGACCCAAAGGTAATTTTCCATGTATTTACCCCTTGTAAAAAAACTCTTTAAGTCATGCTCATCTGGGAAATTTGAAGTCATAGCAAACTGGTGGTGCAGCTGTGGAAGTCCATATCATAAAATGGCAATAGAGAAAATATTTTACTAAAAGACTTCTCACGAACATGCCTATCAGCAGAAATCTAATTATTTAATGCACATTCAGATGCATATTCGTTGTTTTCACAGGCTTATCCAATAGTCAGGTGGCAGTCGACATGGTAATGAAACAAGAAGAAACCAAAGACCTGCTGAACAACCATCACAGAAAAGGAAAACGATATGTTGTTGTCGACTGTGGAGGTAACAGTGTTACTTATGATTATTCAAACATTTGACAAGTTAAACACTAACCAACATTTTGATTGTTATGATGGCACTTGGCATCTTTACACTGTGTAGTGTCTTCTATGACTTTGTATTTTTGTGTTTTTATTATTTAAAACACTTTGAACTGCCTTATTGCTGAAATGTGTTATACAAATAAACTTGATTGATTGAATTTTAGAAGTTTGGAACCAACAGGATCCCATTTCAAAGAGCAGGATAAGTGAAAATCAGCTCAGCTCCACAGTCAGATGGATGATAACAGGAGGGTGTGAGGTGGGAAGGAGAGTTATGTTTATATATCTTCAAGGAGATTGGAAATATGCAGCCCAGGCAACACAGGAAAGGCCAATTCAGATACAAAATGTCTTAGATTGTAAATTTTACTCTTCCATAAAGTCTCTCCAATGCATCTCACTTCCGTATTGATCAATATTAGATTCCACTGAGCGGAAACTTGCAACTTCTCCAAGATCAGTTCATTCCTTTGGTGAGTTTTGGAGTCCTCAGCTGGGCTGCAAGACTCACATCCAACTTGCTTCTTTGTCCACATCAACAGTCTGAGTGTTGAGAGACCGGTTGACTGGATCTATAATTTGTAGATTTGGAAGTTGTGCAAAGAAAGGCTCTAAAAATGTAGAAAAACAGCAAAAGCAGGGTAACCAGGGCAGGCAAGGGCAGGGAGGGAGCAGTGCAAAAAAGCATTTGCCTTCATTGAGAGCAAGATAAAAAGACCTGAGAGACCTGGAAGGTCGATGCACCAACAGCTAGTGTTGTAGTCAAAACCATCTGACACAAGACCGAAACAAGACTTTTAGGGTCCGAGACCAAGACCGGCTCCCTACGCGACATGACACAATAAAGTGTGAAATATAATCAAAATTGCTTCCGAATGTCAATTGGAAAGATCCACATTCTCATGAAAACACCTAGATATCAAATGTTTAGAACTGATATAAACTGAACCAATATCACCATCAATTCGAACTATTCATTCTGCTTTGCTTCCATCTCTGTGCCACAGTCTGTAGAGATCTCCTGCCATCCCTATAAAGATAACACCTTGAGCATTTGCCCATATCGCCCTTGTGAGAAACCACCACTGTCTGCACTATAAAATATAGCAATCTTGGATGTTTCATCATGTACAGTGGCTCTCAAACTCACTAGTCCTCTGCCTCCTTCCTTACGGCTCAGGGTGCTGGATTTGGGATGGAACCCTCCATGCATTGTTAGTAGTTTTCTAGTCTTAATATCTGTGGCTTTTATCTCCTCCTTTGGCCAGCTAATTATTCCAGCAGGGTATCTGACAAAGTGGATCGACAAGATATTAAGCAAAAGTTGTGAATACTGATGTCAATGGGATTTCTGGGTTTTCTATTATAGTAATTTTGCAATGATCTGAAAAACTCTTTTCCACCCACATTGTCACGATGGGTTATTTGTTCGAAATCACTGTACATAGTGTAATGTGATATATACAGTGATTTTTCAAATAGAGAAAGACGAGGTTGAATGATTGTATAGGAGAGAAATCTAAAAAAACCTTTGCATTGACACTAAAAATACTACATGTATTGATTATAACTTTTTGAGTGTTTGTTGAATGTGTAACTCATTTTTTTGTTTAGCTTTATCCATTAATCAATCATCTTACTGTTTGTAAACAGATGCAACAATTGACTTCACTGTTCACGAAGTCATGGAAGGAGGATCCCTCAAGAAGCTGCATGAGCCCCCTACAAATGAACTGGGAGGACAAACTGTGGACAGAAAATTTAAATTGTTTCTGAAAGAAATTTTCTCTAATGGAGTCTGGGATGAATATGAAAAAAAATATCCCAGTGAAGTTCAGAAGATAATGTATGATTTTACTTCTCTCAAACTGGTAGATGAGGATATTGAGATCCCATGTCCATATAATCTGGGAGAACTGGCTGAGAAACATCAAGAGATTGAAACGTTCTTTGATTCAGTGGACGGAGCTTCCTGGGACGATGGATCTATCAAAATCTCCAGAGAGAAACTGAGATCTTTCTATGATGAGAGTCTGCAGGGCATCACTGAGAGCCTTGGAGAAATATTAAACAAAAATCCCAACATTGGGTATATTGTGTTAGTAGGAGGTTTGGCTGAGAGCCAGATTCTCCATCAGCACATCACTGATCAGTTTGAACCTCAGTATAAAGTCCTGTGTCCTCTGAGACCCCAGGAAGTGATTCTGAAAGGAGCCGTAGAGATGGGGAGAAACCCAAAGCTGGTGGAGTCTCAGAGAAAATATCCAGCTTTGTTTAATTTTTTTTTTGAGAAATTTAATGAGTAAAAAAATGTGTTTCTTAATGCACTTTAACCATATTTTTCTGGGATCAGTGTTCAACATCTAGGTGTTTTTTGGTTTTTTTTGGTCAGCCTCTTCATTGACACATGTATTATCTCCATACATGTGCTTGTGTTACAAATAATGTATTTAAAGTACATGACTGCTATAACAATCCAATAAAAATGTTACAAAACTATTGTTTGGAATTTAAGATGAGATGATGCAGGAATTTCTTTGTTTCTGTTCTCTGATTTTCTCTCTCAACTGTTCTGACTGCATAATTAGCCCTTCCACTGATCCACATTCAGTAGTATGTTTTCCACTTTGAGTGTCAATAATTAGTTGTGTTTTCATCTACCAAAAAATTGCAGATTGAAATTAAGAAAATAAATTAACTTGATAGAAACAAGTTTGAAAACCGTTTTCCATAAAAAAGTTTTTGTGGTACGAGGAATTGGTTTTTCAGCTGTATCAAAACTGATCAACAATCTACTGAAAATGATTAAGAAGACAACAGGAAGTAGTAGAAAGATGATGCTTTGTTTTTTTTCTGACAATGTGTAACTGGCTCCACAGCATCACACAGTTCATAAAAAGTTGTGTGTCATTCCAGTGTGTTGAATCCATAACTCCTCTTTAAAACCTTCCACCACCGCAGGGGTCCCCAAAGTCGGTCTTCGAGGGCCGGCATGTTTTAGTTCTCTCCTTGTTGGTAGTGACAAGCTTTTTCAGCACGTCAGTGTTCTTCTTACGAGCCATCATATGATCCAGGAGCATTAAATCAGGAAGAGAACTAAAACATGCAGGGTGCCGGCCCTCCAGGACCAACTTTGGGGACCTCTGAACTATAGTTTCCCCTAATAAGCGCTGCATGCATAATTACTCCCCAGGATAAGTGGCTTAATAAGACATAGATGTCTCTTCTTTTAGTTTGCCTGATAGATAATGACTGATTTATGAATATATCTCATGTAACTAGTGGTACTGTTACAGAGTAAAAGCTTCTTCAATCAAGATAGAGGCTCGAATGTCTATTCCTGAACGTTTCTGTTCAGTTTTTTATTGATAAGAAAATGGCAACAGTTGTGTGTTACCTAGCAACCAAATCAACAGAAGCAAGACAGTGACAGAACCAAATCTGGTTAAGCATTTAAAAAAAAAGACTTCCTCTATCCAAATAAATCATGCCTCACACTTAAATATGTTTCACTTCTACTTTTGTAATTATGTACAATCATGTAAATTATGCTTAAATAAGTGTGAAGACATCACAACAGGTGCTTCATCTTTTGTCTGTCATTTATCATTTCTTGCCTGCCGTCTGTTTCAGGTTCAAAATTGGATTTTGGGGAAATTTGTGCCTGAGTTTTAGTAAGTTTTGTTTTATTAAATCAGCCTTACTCCATTCTTGACTGCATTTGACTCAAACAATTTCTAAAGTTTGCCATTTGGAAACATTTATTCCTTCATGATCTGAAAAGTCAGTCAGAAAAGTCAGATCTTCTACCTCAAAGATCTCCCCTGCAACTCTATCTTAATTTTAAAAAATTGTATATTATGTTTTCCATGCAGATACTGCAACATCATAATACAATCAATTAACTGTGTTAACTTAAATTATTATAAATTTAAGTTAACACTTGATGAAACTCAGAAATACTATGCAATTTCAATTTCTGGACCCAAATGTTAAGTTGCTCAACGACACTACCCTGGGAATATTACCTTCTCTTTAAAGCACACAGGTTCGATTATGCATAGAATTGAAACTTCTGAGACAGTTTCAAATTTATAAAAGACGATTATCAAATTCTTTTAAAATGTTCTTTTTAAAACCAGTTCTTGATAACAAAATAAGAGAAACAAAAGAAGCTACAGTTGCTGAGGTTTCCGGCAGAAGAGGCCTCTATAGGGACGGCATTCACCAAACACAGCAAACAAAAACCCTGTAAAGCTCCAGACGCAGTAAGACGACCCAAAATCAGGAATCACGGCAACCAAAAGAGGAAGACACTGTCACCACACCTGCACCGGACCTGAGCACTGCAAACAGAAGAACAAACAATAAATACAACAACCTTAAACGACAAAACAAAAACAATGTTAGCCCAAATAAATAAACAGTTGTATAAAGAATCAAAAGGGCTGGAAACAAAATTTAAAAAACATAGAAAATACAAGTTAAAAGATCAAAACCAGGTGTGGCCCTCTGGCCACGCTGGAACAGAGGCGAACTGGGTGTGCCGATGCCGCACCCCAAACACCGCTTGAATTGGGGCATGACCGCCACCGTCCGAATGTGACTGATAAATGTGCAGAAATCTGGGAGACGAAAGAGCAGCAATTTTCCCAATATGGGGGACACCTATGAAAGTTAATCAGTCAGCGTTTCAAACAAAACTCACAGTGAGTTTTGTTTTCACTGTGGAACTTTAATGATGTTCAACCTCCAAACAAAAATTTCACAGTAAGACAAGTCTACAAGTGATGTAGAAATAAATGTCAGAAATTAATCTGAGTATATTAATCCCTTAAAAAACTAGACTGAAGTTTCTGGATGTGAAACCAACATTTCCTGTCTGAGCAGATAAACAGCTCCAGGGAGGAGGAGCTGACAGATTAAAAAAAAACAGTTGTTAGCGTTTCCTCTGGTATTCTGGTTTTCATCCTGACTTGCAGTACATGATTCTACAATGGGCGACTCCTATGTTATAGCCATAGACTTTGGTACTGCTTACAGTGGATATGCCTTCAATATCACAACCAGAGAGCAAGAAAGTGATCCCATTTTAAAGAGATGGGGAGCAG
Source organism: Poeciliopsis turrubarensis (assembly GCA_010277015.1). Taxonomy (NCBI): domain Eukaryota; kingdom Metazoa; phylum Chordata; class Actinopteri; order Cyprinodontiformes; family Poeciliidae; genus Poeciliopsis; species Poeciliopsis turrubarensis. The sequence continues at coordinate 58,880 of VMRN01000322.1, forward strand.
GACAAGGACTGGACACCCCAAAGACTCCAACCTGCATCTTGTTTGATCAAAATGGAGAATTTATGAAGTTTGGATATGAAGCCAAAACAGCATTCATCAAAATGAAAGGAGAAGAAGCAAAGAAACATTATTTCTTTGAAGGATTCAAGATGGCCCTTTTTGGCAAAGTAAGTAAAGATTTAAATATTTCTTCTTAATATTGTCTGATTATTGCTCAAGGTAAGTGAAGAAGGGGTGGAGCCAATCCCAATAGACTTTGAGTAAGATGCCTGTATAGGTCCTAAATGAAAAAGTATGTTTCACAATCTATTTAGTAAATTAATTAAGGTCTAAACTCTTGTCTTTTCCACACACTAAAAAATGAGCTTATGGTGAGTTGAGTAAAATCACAGGAAACATCATATATGACATTTTATTACTTGTTAATTGTTATCAGAGCAGATGAAAACTAAAACATGTGGGCTTCCGAAAATTGCAATTTAAAGTAATTTTTATATTGTTCCCAGTGTGAAGCCAAAATTTGTTCATAGAAGTAATAAGATTAGAAAAAATGTTTTCTGTGGAAAATCTGCCTATTTGACAAACCTGGAAGTAAAAGCAGTGTGTTTGTTAGTGTTGTGTACAACAACAACAAAAAAACACCTAAACACTGCATTGGATGATGCTACACTATTTTCAATAAAGTTGAAAATAACTAAATTTTATATGTTTAATAAAAAATTTTCACATAATTGTTGTCTTCTAGGATCTTAACAAGAACCTTAAGATTAAAGCAGCAAATGATAAGGAAATGAAGGCTCTGAAGGTTTTCTCTGAGTCCCTGAGATTCCTGAAGGATGACGCACTGAAAACAATCAGTTCCAAGATACCAGGACATAATTTCACTCCCTCTGACTTCACCTGGGTCCTGCCGGTTCCTTCCATCTGGGATGAATCAGCAAAACAGTTCATGAGAGAAGCTGCAACTGAGGTAACATCAGGTTTTACAGAAACCATTAAAGCTCTGAAATGTTCAGCATTGATTATATAATATTTCTCTTCCAGGCAGGAATTGTAACTGAAGGAACTGAAGACAAACTGGTGATTGTACTGGAACCAGAAGCTGCTTCATTCTGGTGTAAGAAGCTTCCATCAGATGGATTCATCACACGGAACCACAGCAGAGACTCACTGGATAAAACTCCAGGAACAAAGTATATTATTGTTGACTGTGGAGGTAACTGTCTGTAAATCTGATACAGTCTATAGTAAACATTTAATAATAGTGACAGTATTGTTATAGAAGACTAATAAGTAATCTTCAATATATGGAAAGTTCTATCACATTGTGTGTTTCAGGAGGAACTATTGACATCACTGCTCACAAAATCCTGAAAGGAGGAGCCTTACAGGAGCTGCACAAAGCCTCTGGAAACAACATGGGAGGACAAACTGTGGACAGAAAGTTCAAAAAGTTTCTCAAAGAAATATTCTGTGATGGAGTCTGGGATGAATATGAAGAAAATCATCCCAGTGAGCTTCAGAGAATGATATTTGATTTTACTCGTCTCAAACAGGTAGATGAGGATATTGAGATCTCATGTCCATATAATCTGGGAAAACTGGCCCGGAAAAAGAAAGACATAGAAAGGTTCTTTGAGTCAATACAAGGAGCTTCCTGGAATGAAGGCTTCGTCAAAATCTCCAGAGAGAAACTGAGATCTTTCTATGATGAGAGTCTTCAGGGCATCAGCAAGAGTCTCAGAGAAATATTAAATAAAGATGTCAACATTGGCTTCATTCTCATAGTGGGGGGGTTCGCAGAAAGTCAAATACTGCGGCAGCTCATTAATGAACAGTTTGGAGAAGAATATAAAATCCTTTGTCCTGTTAGACCTCAGGAAGCGATCCTTAGAGGAGCTGTAGAGTTTGGAAGAAACCCAAATATAGTGACATATCGGACAAGTCGCTTTACTTATGGGGTGGCCGTGTTAAAACGGTTTGATGAATCTGAACATAAACTAGAGAAGAAACTCATAGCTGATGGGAAAGAGTGGTGCAAGGACATTTTTAAAAAACTGCTGGAAGAAGGTGAAGATGTAAGCTGGGATGAAACCAGAGAGCATCTCCTTAATGCAGCAGATCCAAAACAGACACAGATGAGTGTTAGATTGTTTAGGACTGAAAGAAAAAATCCACAATATGTAGATGAATGGGGGGTGGAAGAAGTTGGTTCATTTATAGTTAAACTATCTGATTCTAAAATAAATCAAGAACGTAAAGTGAAAGTGGAACTAAAGTTTGGCTCAACAGAGATTAGAGCAACAGGGACTGACTTGAATACTGGAGAGAAAAGCAAACTTAAATTTGAGTTCAAGGATGGCTGAAACATTTATAATATGACACTGCAGTGGTTTACAGTTAAAAAGGAAGAAATGGTTGATGGTTGATTTCAGACTACAGGCCATAATGCTTGTATCTTATTTGTCTTTTCAGGTTCACATTTTTACTTTTCACTTTTAGAAAACAAAGAACACATTGATTTGAGTATATTATATAGCACAAACTTGTTTTCTGTGTTCTGTAACTTTGCTTTTATCTTTGTCTTTTGGTTGTTGCAATGTATTACTAAACCTTATGTCATAAAATGGTGAGTTGGGTGGTAAGGATTAGATGCGGTGGATGCAGGTTGTAGTTGAAAATGATGGTTTTAATAAACAAAAAGTGAACAGAAATCCAGACACGGGTAGCACTGGAAGGCATGACACAGGAATAAGGCAGTGAGGACAATGACACATTAAAACCATGACGTTTGACAATACACGACAAGGATCTGACGGGAAAACACAGACACAGGTGATTATGAGACGAGCCGATATTCGGGGGAACAAGACAGCTGGAAACAATAACATGGAGTCAGGGCCACAACTACAAATTTTTGTAGTTGTATATAAACATGTCATGGGTTTCACTGTAATTGTTTAGCCTGGAATGTTTGTTTTCCCACTAATATCTGTATTTTTGCCAGAGGTTTTGCTTCTAAGGACGGTGCAGAATCAGTGGACATTTTTAAAAAGATGCAGGTTCATAGCAGCTCACCGTGGCTGCGCATTGTCCGTCTGTAAGTAACCGTGACAATAGGGTCAATTCGTGACCCTGTTGGAGGGGCCCCGCATATTGTGGGGGTCCTATTTAGGTCCTGCAACGACAATTTAGCTGACCTTAATATTTCCCGTGTTTTGTTTTGGTCATTATTACAATTATTGTTGAGATGTGTGTGATAGGTGTGTCTATCAGATATTTATAGCAACATGGTATATATCGTGTCCCATATTGGTTCAATAGGTCCAGAGACAACAACCACCTGTCATTTTAGGCTAGCGTAAGCGAATCTGAATATTTACAACTCTCTTGCTGAAACACTGACATTATTTACTTTCTGTCTTAAAACCACTTTGAAAAGTTTTTCTTCGTCTCTCCAACATCTTTATCCCTCTTCCATTTTTTGTTTTGTTCTACAGAGTTTTTGTCTGTCACCCCATCTTTAGCTCCCTGCACTTCTACAATTCAAGTTTAAAAGAAAAAAATACATGCCTCAGTACTTTCTCAAAGGGCCACTGCCCAAACTAGCTGTGTGGGAGGGGAGGGTGGTGGCAGGAGGGGTGGGTGCCTAATCAGTGCTGTTCCTCTGTTATTGATCATTTCATCAACAAACAGCTGTGAAATACATAAAATACTGATCAGAAAAAAAATTTCCCACATCGTTTTTGTGACCCTCTAGTGCAGCGACCCAATGCGCTGCATACAGTGCATTCCTGCCTTTTGCACCACTGCATGGGGTCTAAATGAACCAAAAACACACATAGATATACATATCCTCACACCTTGTTCCAAACATATTTGGAAAACTCTTTCACCTCCATCCCAATTATGCTAGTGGCCCATTGGTGACAAGTTGTTCCTTTTAGAAGTTTGGTTTTGTCAAAGGAATTATTCATGTCTTTATTGATTGTTAGTAACTGTTTTACTAGTCATTGATTCACATGGGAAGCTACTTTGTAATGTGTGTGCATGTATTTGTGTGTTGTAACTCTCGTTTTTCTTCAGTGGTTCTCAAAGTATGGGGTGCGCCCCTTACAGGGGGCACAGTGCCATATTGGGGGGACGTGGGAAGCAGAATGGATGAATGAAAAAAAAAAAAACACTGTTTAGTGTTTCACTGTAAAGATGGTTTGTAGTGGGTTTTGTTACAAGTGTGAAATAAACTTCAGTGGTGCAGTGATTTGAGTTTTCCTGTGTTTATTTTAGGCTTCTGTGTCTGTGGAGTCTCTATGTTGAGAATAAAAGCTGCTGACGTGGACTTCCTGGGAATCCCTCCTCTGCTCATCCCACCCGGCCACACCGTTTGATTGTCTGTTTAACATCTTGATACAAAGTTGTCGGAGTGAGCTGCCAGTTGTGTTATCTTATTTCTTTCCTGTTTCTTTAGTTAGGGAGGTAAGCCTGTGTCATTTGATTTATTTATTTTCAATTAGGTAAATTAATTTTTATTCAGATAGTTTCTTTTGTTTATTGTTTCGGCTTTGGTTCACTCTGAAGTTATATGCTCCATGTCATTTATATGTGTCATTTAAAATCTAAAATATTGATATATTTTAATAAACGTCATTATAAAATATTAACTCCGTGTGTCCTGGCTGTTTGGGACCTTTTTATGTTGCAACCTGACCACCCCTAGACGGGTCGTAACATAAATTTGGGGCTCGTCCGGGATAACCCCTCCCATTTTTTAATCGTGGTCTCGTTCCATGTCTTCTCTCGTTCTGTTTGGTATGTTTTTATTGTTCCGATTGGCAGTTTTATTTTGTGCACAGGGAGAATTATGGGGAAGAAATTTTCTCTTGAGGATTTTGTGAGTTCACTTTCTTGGGTAAAATTGGAAAAATGTAGAAAAGCAGCCCTGCTTATTGTGGAGTCTTCATTTTAGTTATATTTATTTTTATATGATGGTCATTACTTTCCTCCAATCATACAGGTGAAAAACCTTAAAAGAAACAAAAACATCTAATTTCATTGTGAAATCAACAAGACAAATCCACTGTGAAAATCGAAAATAAATTTCCACCGATTTAAATCATTTAATCCTAAAGTATAATATATATTAAGTATTTTATAGTGAAATTAAACAATAAATAAATTAGCATTTTTAATCAACATTTGTGTTCTGCTTTGACTAATAAACACCAAGTGTATATAAATATATATACATTTTTTTTTCTTCTTAATATTAAAACAATCAAACAGTCAGACTTCATGTGAAACAGTATTAGGAGTTCATCGGCTGTCCTTCACAGTTTTTTTTTCTTTTAGAAATTTGCACAGTTTGCACCTTGCATGCTATCAGCACTGTTTGATACACATGCTGTGCCACTTTCTCAAACAAGAGTGTGAGGTCAGCCACACCAAAAGTACACTTCTTGATTGCCAGGAGATTGACTCCACCTGGTTCTCATCTCTAGCAGAAAGAAGCAGCAGAAGGGAGTGGCTTCCCGGCAGTTCACCTGAACATATATACCCCATGAGTTTAAGCACCTTTAAATTCCTCCATAGTTGTTCCAAAAACAAGTGACAGTACACTTAGTACACTGTAAATTGTGCTTTTCTACAATTGAATTACTATTAAAATACACTCAGTACAAAATTAGTTGTTCCAAAATAACACAGTTCAACTACACTGATGATTAGTCTGGCTTCTAGTGCTCAAGTATGCTAAACTTTAACCTGCTTAGTACTTTTATTTTTCACCAGGGTTTGTCAAAGATGAGAAGGAAGCATCTGTGTGTGGGTGTGTTGGACCTGCTGATCTGGTTTCTGACATTCCTGTTTTTATTACTCTTTGAGTTTCCAGAGAAGTTTCCAGAGAAGTCTCTGTGAATCAAACCAGAAACTCCCTTGAGGGGAATTTGTTTGTTTTACAGCACAATGATAAGGACGAGTCATCAAACTGATCTTTGTTTCCTAAACTTTTAAAGTTTTGACAACTTTCACAGTGTAAGAATTCTGCAACTATCTTCTTTTATCTTCATTGAATTTAATGTCATTCAGTGTCCTATAATTATTCTGACAATTGTTCTGTCATAATCTGCTGGTGTTTGTTTGTTTTATATTTGTTTCCATTCCGATCACTTCTGTATTGTTCATTACTTTTGGTATGGACACAAAGAGTAAAAAACTGCTATTCATTTATTTTTAAACCTATTTTTCGTGCTGTTTTCTGTTCATTAATGTAGCTTCTTGAACATTACGTCCAATGGTGAGGCAAATTGTGAGGCATTCAGAGCCTCAGTTTTCGGCATTTTGTTGCTGTTGTATTTTTTTCCTTTTAAAATATAATGGAATCAAAACTATATGGGAAAAAATATCCAGTAAAAATGTATAAAAATTATCATCCATCCATCTTCTTCCGCTGATCTGGAGTCGATTTGTGGGGTTAGCAGCTTAAGAAATGAGGCCCAGATTTCCCAAGCCGCTTGTTCCAACTCCTCCAGGGGAATCCAGACTCTCCCCAACACTCACATCCAAATGCGTCTCTGTCCCACAGTATGTCAGTCTGAATGTTCGGTAGTTCAGCGAAGTCCGTCACGAATTTGTCAATAAGTCAGATATATGCAAGCTGCAAACAGCAGAAATCCTGTTATCATGAATAAATAAATACTTTTTCTTTTTTTTTTTAATAGTGATAGTGGATGAGCTTCTGGGAAAACAGCTCACATTTACTTAAGCTTAGTTGAAGTCCGGAGGTCTTAGAAATCAGCTAAAGGCATTTGATCTACACCTTTCAAGAAAAGGTTCATGTCATCTACCAGCTGACGTATTATTATTGGCTTGACCATTACATCAACTCCAGTTATTCTACTGACTACTTACTGTTTTAATTAATCTGCAACCATGATAAATAATTATGGTGAATTTCCACAACCAGATTCAACTTTAATTCCTTGATTAAAGTTGAATCTGTTTTCTGTTTCATGACTTACAGCTATAGAGCTGTTTATGCCTATTAGCATGATAATAAAATTTCAGATTTTTTTCATTGATTTAGACTCAATGCTTCATAAAAGTCTAAGAAAAGCATAAACCCATTTTTATCAGTTAAGTCTATTGTGTTTTAGTCTGCAAGACATTATTGCAGGGGAGATCAGACCCGAGTTCTATTCATTCATTCAATGTTAAGAAATAAGTATATTACTAATTATGTATAAAAAAAAATATTTAATGCCCAATGTTACATTGTAAAACACAAACTCACTTTGTAACAATGATAAAGTTATTACAGAATCAGTCAACATCTAGCGATGCGCTCCACTCAGCATATTTTATGGATGACAGAATGAAGCAAGGAATGGAGGTGATTTCTGCTTTAATCTATGCCTTGTTCTGAACCCTCTCAACACCTTCTCAGTTATTCCAACAGTTTGTGGGACCACAGCCAGTCTTACATGCTCTGGTGATGTAGGCAGGCAGCAGCGTGCAAGAGGATAAATCATTGTAACCAAGTCAAAAACAAGACTAATATGATGAATAGATTTTCCCTTCAAGAAAACTGATTGGATTTCACAAATCATATCTGAAATTCCCTTTTTAAGTGTTGCAGCAACAGCAGATTTTATAATCTATGTTCTACAGGGCATCTGATCATTAGTTATATAAAAGAGCCTTTTATCTTTGGTCCAAGGATCAGAACAGTCACTCCTAGCTTTATACTTGACATAAATTCTTTTTTGTCAATACACTTCAATAAAACTCTAATTAATAGATACCTTATTAACATGACTTTGCCGTCTCATATTAAGACTGTTTTCTGAAATAATGAGATATAGTAATGATATGCTGCAAGAAAGCATTAGTAACATTTGATTAGTGTCTTTGACTTGAAGTAACATTGTTTGTCTTAAGAATCAGCAGAACACACAGATAGGGGATTCTACAATATCACTTTATTTTGCATCCTCACATTGAGGATGTAGGTGCCGTGGAGACAAAGCCAGGTCTCCACACCACTTACGATGTGCTTTCATACACAAAAAGTAACAAACATTATTAAGTTGTTTGTGTAGGTTTGTGTGTTATAATAGTATAACTATTAACTTGGTTTAAGTTTCATCATATAACTTTAACCAATAAAAGATTAAAATCATTAAAAAAAATATTGGGTTTGATGCATTTTGGGATAAATAACTGAATGGAAAGAGATTTCAGTGCATTCAGGTCAGCTTTGGTGTTTTGTAGTTCAACTATTCTGAAAAACTTTGCATGGGTGCCTCATGTTTTTACGCAAACACTTGCAACATGTTAATTTATAGACATCAAGAGTTGTGCATGAAATATTGTGGGGCACATTTTTTTATGCATATGCACATTTTGTACAAGTGCTTTCCAACCCTGATCCTCCAGCCTCTCTGCGCTGCATGTTTTAGGTGTTTCCCTTACTTCAGCCCAGCTGATTCCAATTGATGGCTGATAACAGGCACTTACTAAACTGTATTCAGCTGAATGAGGAGTATTTAATCAGGGAAGCATCTAGAAATGCAGGGCAGTGTGCCTTGAGGACCAGGGTTGGGAAACACTGCTTTATACATGATGTGCTGTTATGATTCTGGCCCATCGTTTCCTCCTCAGCTTTCACTTCTGCAAGTTTTGTCTTATGGATTTCCCTGTCTTGTCTTATTCACATCAGATTCTCCACTGGCTTCTGGTTTCTGAATACGACCCCTTGACTTCTGCCGCGTGTCTCGTCCCTGGATCTGTCAGCCAGAGATTGCCTGTTTTGTGGCTGACTCCTTTCTGTGCCCCGACTCCTGATTCTCACCTGACGCCTCATAAGTCTGCTTCCTTGGTTCTGACCCAGCCTTGGCCTCTTGACCTCTACGTCCTGTTCTTTCATGGGATGATAACTGCAACCGCTTTGCTGGCAGTGTTTGTGCTCTGGATAGGTTCCCACCATCCAGCTGATATGTTCTGTTCATGGAATCCCCAGAAACGACACCGCAGTCCCCACAGATTCATATTCTCAATGAACCATTCAATGTTTTACTGTTTTTTGGCTGAAATTTGGGTTCTCCGTTCTGAGTATTGCAGGCCCTTGAACTGGGCAAAACATCTTTTCTGTTGTATAATGATCCCCTGGGGATGAGTTTCAAACTTCACATTCCAGCACTAACAGTAGATGCAACAAACAGGATAATTAAAAGTGAAATAAACAAGGTGTATTAAGTCAACCTGTATAAACACAGTGAAAGTTTTATTCTTCAACAATTCTGGATTTATCTAATCTTTTGGTAAGAGTCTCACAATATCATAAGTGATATTTATAAAAGAAAAATAGTATGACCAATACAGATGTCAAATTAACCTGAGCGTATAAATCTCTTTTAAAAATTAGACTGATGCTTTTATATGTGAAACCAGCCTTTCCTGTCTGAGCAGATAAACAGCTCCAGGGAGGAGGAGTTCAGAGATTAAGAAAAAAAAAGAGTTGTTAGCGTTTCCACTGGTATTCTGGTTTTCATCCTGACTTGCAGTACATGATTCTACAATGGGTGACTCCTTTGTTATAGCCATAGACTTTG